>CAHIKZ030005356.1:887500-917500 GCA_903632075.3 Acanthosepion pharaonis | reverse complement strand
TTAAATGTCTATAATTGATAACAGAAGCCATTAATGAAAAACTGCTGCCTAAATGCACACAATATAAGTCTGATTATAAGCACCTACAAGGTGCTCATTTTTTTATCGTATTTTTCCAATTTTCGGATAGGTTTTTGAACATTGTGCCCGAAGTTGTGGATTATCTTCGGCAGTCATTATCAACAACCGATATGGTACCTTTGTGGTAGTTAGAATTCCTTTATCTGCATCCTGGCATTATGTGCAAAGATCAACGTTTTAAATTGTCTATCGTGACGCCATATTGAGAATATATTGTGTGAATACTTACTGCCTAACTATGCCTTATATATAAGTTACGAAAAACTTGGTAATCCGTATGGGTAGTCTCAAGGAGGATGAGATCTTGAGAGCTCAATGTAAATTCAGAGCTAATCATTTAAAGAAATACAGACCACTTTAAGGCTCCATTGTAATAATTTATTTCACCAGACACCTTTTAGACCTTAAAAGGTCTCTGGTGAAATAAACTATTACAATGGAGCCTTAAAGTGATCTGTTTTTCTTTAATATATATATATATATATATATATATATATATATGTAAAATATATCTGTCAACATTTCTGAGATGAGGTATTATGTACACTATTTACATTATTCGGACTATTGTCCTCATCGTTGTTGCCATATTTATTACAATGTTTCGGCCGTTGTACGCTCCGGCCTTCTTCAGGTGGTTGGAATGTCGAACTGAACCCTTTATTTCGCTCGCTGGAGTAGACTGTTCTAGTTTCACGTGCCATGTCTAATGAATGTCAGTTATCAGTTATCTCCTGTTAATTGCCCTCTCCAATTCTCCACTGCCTTAACCAGGTATTGAACTCAACTCTTTGGGTCGTGTCACTGAACCTAACTAACACCTTTATCCACTGTGCCGCACATTTCCCACCCACACAAGACAGACAGGCTTGGAGGTGTTGAGGTCTCACACTTATACACTCACCCATATTAATATATACACTTACATACATCCTACATACTCCCGAAGATATAAATGATAACATACACTTAACACAAACACATCCCCTTCCCTAGAACCAATAAATCTGTCAAAAAAAGCAAGGGAATTCTGAGTGGCATGAATCTCCATAGCCTCTTTCTTAAAAACAACTTAAAAGAGGCTGTTTGACCAACACAAGGAATGACCAAAATTAACGATGAAAATACAAAAAACAAATAAAAACTACAGATAAATTTCATTTTCTTCAGAAAGTCATTCATTCCTGTAGTTCACTGCTACTTTTTTTTCTGACGATGGCCATGATCTGGCCGAAACTAGCTGAGTAACCTAATTCAAATAATAAAACAAAAAATATTAAAATACAACCCAGTGTGTCTGAAAATTTTAATTCTTTAAATATTTTTTATTGTTTAAAAATATACATCATACATAAATACATACATACATACATATATATATATATATATATATATATATATATATATATATATATATATATATATATATTTGGTTGGATAGATGTGAGTTTGTGACCCTGGGTTTCATTTTTTAGCGATCAACAGAAAACTGATTAAAAAAAAAAAAAAAAAAAATTTATGACATGGATACATTGGTGTTATTGACAATAAGTGGACATTTCGTCGTTTTGTCATTCAATGTTTAAATTTCATCGATTTCAACACATATACATATGCATATGTCGTCCGACATACTCCACATATATATAAACATATGTGTTTCATAGCTATGAAACATGTATGTATACATATGTTTATCTATATTTGTGAGTCCTGACGGACGAACATTGGATGTATATGCGGATATGTCTCGTTATTGTCTCGATGTTTCCATGTAGTGAATTTTTTATTTTTTTTTTTTTTGAAATTTGAAAACCAAATATTTTCAACGGAAAAAAAAAAAAAATCTACATAAACCCAAATTTTAAAACCTTAATCAGTTTGTCTGACGATCGCTAAAGCGTGAAACCCAGGGTCACAAATTCACATCTATCCAACCAAATATGTTAGCTCTATCTCTGATATTGAGCGCTTTCTAATAAGTACCGCGCATATAATATATAAATAATTACACATATTTATATTCACTTTTAATATATATATATATATATATATATATATATATATATATGCCCGTGCTTGATTCAAAAATCGTACGACTCATACAGCAATCGCTATCACTTGACTTAAAATATTTTTGCCCTTCCTTGCCTTTAAAAGAGTGCCCTTTGCCGTGCTGATGTTGCTACATGCCTTACTTCTTGCCCTATCTCACACTGCGAATTTTTTCTAAGCTCTATACTAAACATTAAATCTGTTACAAAAAAAGAACTAAACAAAATGAAAACAAAACGATCAGCTTTAAAAAAAGGACTCGTAACTGGAAAAACCGAATGAAAAAAGAATGTTAACAACAAATACTTTTTCACACCCAACCCAGTTCTGCGGAATCAGAATCAACGTTGAGTTTAAGCAAGCGAATGAGCCAATTGGAGTAAAGCGCCATGCAGATTTAATTTTTTCCCACTTGTGAAGAATGCAGCTATCGATTTTTTTTGCATGCTAGCATGCTAGTTAACTGAAGGGGCAACTGAGAAAATTATATTGAAGAGGTGCCCAGTCCTAGGGAACAGCTGCCCGAGGCCGCGCCCTCCTATTGCACAAGAGGGAGGGATCGGTGCTCGCACTGAGGCGAGCGCAACCGACGGTTGCGGGGGGCTGAGGGAAATTTTTGTCCCTACCCGAGTGTACGCGCTTGGGTCCCCACATTAATCAGACCTTGTGTCACATCTCGTTCTACTGGGGAACGAATAAATACCGCATGTAAATTTTGGTGCAAATCCGTCGAAAATTGCGGCCGTGCATTCGTTACACACACACACACACACTGCCTTATATATATATATATATATATATATATATATATATATATATATATATATATATATATATAAAATATTCAACCGACTTTAATTATCTATTGTAATTTTTTAAATAAAATGTTTAAGTATCAAAATTTAAAATAAACTGTCTGAAATTCATGATCGTACTGTTGTTTTTGTTCAAGTCCTTTCGCCCTTCTCAATCATTATTAGTAATAATGTGTTCTCAGTATGGTAGACAAGATTTCGTTAGCTGCATCCTAGGAATTTATCGTGAGCTGAAAGTTTGCACCAGTTCAGGTCTTGAGGTTAAAGGGACATAAAGTCATTTATTCACTATTTCGATCCAAATATGCAACATCTTATTCGAAATTTGGTTTGTGTGTGTTTATGAGAGAGAGACGGGGAGAGAGAGAGAGGGAGAGAGAGAGAGGGAGAGAGAGAGAGAGAGAGAGTGAGTGAGCGTCAACGCTAGAGGCTAGCTATTGATTCTATTTGGAAATCTATGTAATGTATTTTTTTTTTGTGACGGTGAGTCGAAAATGTCGCAAATGCCGATATATTTCAGGAATATACCCGCATTCCAAAATTGCTTTTCAATCGGTCATAAGAAAATCTGTTTCATATAATTGTGTATCGATCGCAATTCTAGGATACGTCTGCCAAAGATCGATATATTGGGGAAGCATTTTGTCGGCATGATTGGTTTACATCGATCCCCCGGTTTGAAAGAAAAGCCCTTTAAAGCCAATGTCTCCCGTCTTGTTCCAATTTTGCTAATGAACCCTGCCATTTTGATATGTCTTAAAGAAGTTCAAATATCTACTGATAAGTGTTCATTGGGGTGGCTCAAACGTATTTGCATTTTCCTAGAGGTTATTACCCCAAAGTTTATTTCATGTACATTTATAAAGACTATGAATTTATGTCATTATTATTATTATTATTATTATTATTATTATTATTTCTGCCTTTGATTTCTGTTGTAAACGCATTTTCTTCCGCATCCCAGCCAGAGACCTCAGGTCAAAAATGGCTTCATGACATTTCACATTGAGCATTTTTGCTAAAAAACAGAATCAGAAAAAAAAGATCACACACATTTTACAGAGATAAGGCTCTTCGTAATATGAGGTATTATTATTATTATTATTATTATTATTATTTGTGCATGTTAAGTTTTCCGCTTTGCATCCTGTAGAGCCGGGTCCAAACTATGGTCCTTAGGCCCTATACGAGACTTGTCATTTAATTGATAGCGCTTTGGTACGGGATGTTCCTACTAGGGCGATCTTTCTGGGCAACTTGTATGTTGATGCTACCTGGGACACAGTCAGTAAGGCCCAGTGCTCCGATGACTATTGATACTGTCTCAGTCTTCATTCTCCACATCCTGTTAATCTCGATCTCCAGGTCCTTGTATTTGGACAATTTCTCAATCATTTTCATGGAGGTGTTTCCCTCAGATGATACTGCTATGTCAATAAGCATACACTTCCCAAACTTCTTGTCTTTTATGATTATATCCGGTCTGTTGGCTTTTATTTCCCTGTCAGTTTGAATTGGCATGTCCCAGAGGATAGTTACATCGTTATTTTGGGTAAATGTGTCTGGTTGGTGGTCATACCATGTCTCAGTGGTTTCGATTTTGTGCTTCTTGCGTATCTTCCAGTGGCTACTTTGTTATGTCGCTGGGTATTTTCATTTTTTGCGTGTTTCGGATCTCTTGAGATACTTTCCGCAGATCCTGCATTTCGAGTTAGTTCCATCCTTGATTATGGGACAGTGATAGGATCTGGTTACGAGGCTTTAGTCCTGAGCTGCAATAATTAGGACTTCTGTTTCAGCTTTCAGCACGGTGCTCCTCAACCACCTATGTGTTTTCTGTTGGTCCACATCTGCTTTCGTTCGTTTTAGGTATTTGCCGTGCAAAGGCTTGTCCTCTCAGTTTTGGAATTTCATTTGGCCAAGTTGTTTTGCTTTCTGTTTTACTCGTTTGGCGTAGATGATCGTTTCGTTTCGTTTTCTGTTGGTAGGATTTCAGGTATATTAAGCTCTAACTTGAAAAGTGCAGCTTCTTTGTTGATGGAGTGGAGTTGGTGTTTTACTATTTTTAGGAGAGGGTCATCGGTTTTTGTGAGGTAGGCTAAAAATCCGATTTTTATTGTTTTTAGAGTTAGTTCAAGTTGGATTAGACCTCGGCCTCCTAATGCTCTTAGTATATATAGCCTTAGTATTATTATTATTATTATTTATTCATTTATTTTTTATTGCTTTCTATTGTGTACAATGCCTTTTAGGTAAGACATGGGTAAACAAATGAAACTTATTATGATTATTATTATTTAGTGAGAAAGAATAACCCCACAAAATGAAGCTGCGCGACAATTATTTTTATTTCCTTTGGTTTCTAGCGTTTACACATTTCTTTCCGGGTCCCGCCCAAGGACCTAAGGTTAGAAATGGCAGCATGACACTTTCCACTGACAAAAAAAGGAAAAAAAATACATAGAGAAAGCCCTTCGTAAAGTGTGGGCTGTACTTGTCAGAACAATTTTTTGTATCCCTGGAAGTCCATGACTCAAAGGCATGGACTTCCAGGAATCCCTTCAATTTGTCTACTAGAATATGGTCCAACCAATCCTAGGGCTCCAACTACAACAGGGATTATTGATGTTCTCATGTGCCACATTTTTGAGATTTCGATTTCAAGGTCCTTGTATTTTGACAGCTTTTTGAATATCTTCAAAGATACATTGCAGTCAGCAGGGACTGCCATATCAATAAGAAGGCACGGTTTTTTTTTGTTTGTGGTCTTTAATAACAATATCTGGGCGGTTGGCCTTGATTGTTCTGTCCGTGTGTATTGTGTAGTCCCATAGAATTGTAACAGGTCCTATCTCCGTAACCGGGTCTGGGTGGTGTTCATACCAATTTCTTTCAGTTTCCCTCCCGTAGAAGTTGCAAATTTTCCAGTGCAGATATTGACCCACTCTTTCATGTCGGGTTTTATACTCAGTGGGTGCCAATATCGTGCAACCTGATACAAGATGATCAATTGATTCTGGATATTTATCACAAAACAAAATTTTATATGTGCTTGATCATTTCTAGTTAACAAGCATTGGTCCTGTGCAGGTAGGATAAAACCTTCAGTTTCAGCCTTCAACCCTACACTAGGTAGCCACTGACGGGTACGGGTTTTGTTTACGTCAGCTTGTTTGGTACGGGCAGAGTATTGGCCACGAAGCGGTTTATCTTGCCATTGTTTCTGTATCTGTTGTTATTATTATTTTTTTTTATTTTCTTTTCTTTATCTGTTGTTATTATTATTTTTTTTTATTTTCTGGTGTTTTCACATTTCTTTCTGGGTCCCGCCCAGGGACCTAAGGTTAGAAATGGCATCATGACACTTTCCACTGACGAAAAAAGAAAAAAAAATTACATTGATAAAGCCCTATACAGTGTGGGCTGTACTTGTCAGAACAATTTTTTGTATCTCTTTGAGGCATGGATTTCCAGGAATCCCTTCAATTAGTCTACTGGAATCTTTTCCAACCAATCCTAGGGCTCCAACTACAACAGGGATTGTTGATGTTCCCATATGCCACATTTTTTAGATTTCTATTTCAAGGTCTTTGTATTTTGACAAATTTTTGAATATCTTCAAAGGTACGTAGCAGCCAGCAGGGACTGCCATATCAATAAGGTGGCACTTTTTTTGTTTGTGGTCTTTAATATTATTATTATTATTATAAAAAATAATTATAATTATACACTTGTTATTACGTTTCAGATCTTCGGTTGATGATGGTCTTATTTCATCTCTTACCCGCATCTTTTCCAAGCAGTGCTGCCACCTGCGCACCCCCCCACTTTATGTTAGGTATCCCCAAGGTGTCATACAAGTCAGAGATCCTCTCCGGTACGTCAGCAGCAAAAGAACACTCATTATTCATTTATTATTATTTATTTATTTTGAATCTATTATGGGACTCTTCCTGTCTTGTGTAATAGACAAAATATTACCTGTCAAATCACAACAAGGAAATCAGACACACAGTACTTATCGAAATATCTTTCCTTTTTCCAATAAGGTAAATTTTTTGTAGCGTCCGCAGTGTGTTTTAATTTTATAGTTGGTTATAATATTTATTTATACTTCAATGGAATGTATCCGAGTGACCCAATCACTACCGGGATGACCTGCTTCTGATCTTCTTTTTATCTGCTTTGCTGTTATAAAAGTCAGCCAATATGCCTACATCTGTTATTTGGCATTCATTTTCAGGTGATGCGGATTAGATCTGGCCTTAGTTAATTTAATAACACGAGATGTCTCGTGAGTGAATGTTACAAGTCATCGTGGCCGAGGTCGTGAGCGTGCTGTCCTAGTTCGCTAGATAACACGCTGTTTCCCAAATACTGTAACTGAGGTATGCTCAGCATAGTTGCAGTATGTAGGTGTTGATTAAACACAAATGTGCCTGAGCCAGCGTCTGCAATAGGGATTGGCTAGCTGCCCTGTTAGACGGGTATCTTCGAATACGAATGGTCAACTATACGTCTAGAAAGTATGAAAAAAGGCTGGTATTTCCTTCAAATTTTGCTCTTGTGACCAGGATAATAATATTTCTGAAATTTACCTCTTCCCATTTGAAAAACTGGCGAATGCGAACAGTCTCGTTCACGCAAAGTAGGAACAAAATGAGAAATGATTAAAAAATAGAATTTATTTATTCTACGATTGAACAAGGGAGACCACAAAAAGGTTTTCTTTTTTTCACGATTTACGCTTACACTGTAAATTGCTTTAAGGAATCAGCTGCTAAATATAGTCTACCATTATGTATTCGTTATAGAATGCTTGGTAGAGTTCAAAGTCCTGTATATCCTGATGGAAGCGCTCGCCTTGCTCCTCTGCGTAGCCACACTCATGTTTCCTTGCTCCTCTGCGTAGCCACTTGTTTCCTATCAAAATGAGCGTCAAGGATCTATATTTTGCCGTAGTTCTTCAACAGGGTCTGAACCAGCTCCACATAGTTTTCAGCCTTGTGATTCTCCATGAAACCCCGAATCACTCCGGCAAAGCTGTTTCATGCTGCTTTTTTCCGTTCTAGTGGGCTTCTTAGAGAAGTCTTTGTATTCTAGGATCTTGATTTTCTTTATTTTTGGTCCGACGAAGACACTGGCTTTGACTTTTGGCGAAGACAACTCAAGATACGCTGAAGACTCCTTATCGTTGCTGTGACAAATTGTTTCATCACCAAAATTTTAAGGTCAATGGGTGTGGGGGGGACAACAGTGGCTCCCATTTGACGTTGTTCCTCCCTAAAATAAAAAATACATAAAAAATATGATTGAGTCGGCTTAAAAGTTCATAGGCTGACTAAGATACACCCATGGAATTTGTCTAAATGAGGTTTATGTTTGAATATAGTCCTCTTTGAGGTCAACACACTTCCCCCATCAGTGTTGACGTGTTTAGATCCCATTGGTGAAGAAGCGTTCATACTGTTGGTCAAAAAAAATCATCATCACTGCAATACTGGTTCCGAGCCAAGTACTTTTCATGCTGAGGAACAGATGATAGTCAGATGGGGGCCAAATGAGAAGAATGCAAAACCACAATCACACACAGCAGCCTTTGAAATAAAGGACATGTGCGCTGGAGCATTGTCCTAATGAAACAAGAAACATTTCATCGGTTTTCCTGGGGCTTTGGTCTTGACAGCCTTTCGTAACTGTATCAGCATAGTTGACATAGTACTCTCCACTGATGGTGTGGCCCTTATCAAGAGGGTCAATTAACAAAATGCCTTTTACATCCACAAAATCAGAAGCCATCATCGATAAGGAGGGGTGTTTTTACAGCATGCATTGTCTCTGGCTCAAAGTGATGAACGTAGCAGTTACCTTTGGTTTGGACAAGTTCAAATAACCGAGGGGGATCTATAGCAACGTCAGAGTTTTTCGTGATGGGCTAAACCTGCAGCGCTTTTGATCAGGTGTCAGAAGACATAGAACCCACCAAGTAGAAACCTTCGTCATTCTAAGTTAATTGTGCAGAATATTCTCAACTCTCTTGCGAGATATACTGATAGCATTGGTTATTTGATTTATAGTCAATCACCTGTCCACCTTCACCATGTGGTGAACAGGATCAACTTTTTCCTTGGGGGTGGCAGTTGAAGGACATCCAGACCTTGGGTTATCATAAAGACTCTCTCTGCTCATCCTATATTCACCTACACTCATTTGCCCTGTTGATAAGGCTAGAGCGTCATCCCCTAATGTAAAAATCATATCGGCATGAATGTCCTTCTGGGCTAAACCGTTATTCAGCAAATACCAAATGTTGTCCATTTTCAAGAGAACTCACCACTAGTTATTTTTCAAGACTTCTTTGAACAGTTAGACGGGAGTTTAACTGAAAAGGAACAATGCATTTCTTAATGAGAAGAGTTAAAATGAATGCGTTCAAGATTTCATAGTTCTAATAGTATACTGATCAGAAGAGAAACGTAATCCATATAGTAGTAGAGTAGAAAGAGTAAACGTATAGCAATAGTGGATAGACAAGAAGAGGGAACAGCCATACGTATAGCGATAGAGGAGAAATAGTGATCTGTGATCGTTACGCTACTTCTTCTTTATTCACTTCCTTTATGACCACGTGATCTACTTAATAATGAAATCGACCGCTCTAGTTTCAAGCCACAGTGTCGGCAACGAAACATACTCTTCTTATACAACAGGGCAAACCACAAGTTAAGTACTTCTTAGTGCAATACAAGGAGCCAACCGTTTTGCTAGCTTCTTTACCGATTGATCCTATATATATATATATATATATATATATATATATATATATATATATACATTAGAACATGCATTAGAACATGCTACTACTAAAAATCTGCACATCTTTCAACGGTAAATTTTTTAACGTTGAAACAAGATGTATAGTTTTGTAGTGAGTATATGCATGTTCTAATGTAACACTGCATAATAAATAAATAATAAATAAATATTATATATATTTTACTTTATATATATATTTATACTTTATATATATATACATATATATATATATATATATATTAAAGACATTTTTATTTAACGTTGTTATTTTATAGATACAAGTATTTAAGCAAATGCTCTGTTTAAGATAAACAGTATTAAATAACATTTACCGGCCTGAATGTCCGAGAAATTTTCATAGAAAATATTCGTTCATAGACAGGATTCGAACCTGCATCCTATACGGAACTGTCATATACGCTGACATGCCTTAACCACTCGGCCACCATGAACCTTATGGTAGACAAGGTCGAATTTACTGTTATAAACTACAATCTTCCATGAATCTCGTACATTCATAACTGCTCTGGCGTATTGAATGTAAACAAATGACGTCATATGTTAAGAAATGGACGAGGTCCGACAATTTATTTATTAAAGACATTTTTATTTATGTTTAACGTTGTTATTTTATAGATACAAGTATTTAAGCAAATGCTCTGTTTAAGATAAACAGTATTAAATAACATTTACCGGCCTGAATGTCCGAGAAAATTCATTCAGGCCGGTAAATGTTATTAATTATAGTTATGAATGTACGAGATACATAATAACTAATGACGTCATTTGTTTACATTCGATACGCCAGAGCAGTTATGAATGTACGAGATTCATGGAAGATTGTAGTTTATAACAGTAAATTCGACCTTGTCTACCATAAGGTTCATGGTGGCCGAGTGGTTAAGGCATGTCAGCGTATATGACAGTTCCGTATAGGATGCAGGTTCGAATCCTGTCTATGAACGAATATTTTCTATGAAAATTTCTCGGACATTCAGGCCGGTAAATGTTATTTAATACTGTTTATCTTAAACAGAGCATTTGCTTAAATACTTGTATCTATAAAATAACAACGTTAAACATAAATAAAAATGTCTTTAATAAATAAATTGTCGGACCTTGTCCATTTCTTAACATATATATATATACACTTTCGTATTGAGCTTTGTTTTGAACGCTGAAATCTTACTCTTCGTTCTTTTACATTTGGATATCTATGGATGAAAATATATGTGTTCCTGAAAAATTTATTTCGGTTGAGCTCTCTGGGGAGAAAGTGTAGGTTTGTAAATAGTGACTATTACTGCTAATAATGCAAGACTCTTTGGTAAATTGAATCGAGCTCTCTCAGTCACTGCGTGTTTATCGAAAAATAAATACGCTTAAATTCACCGCCAATGGTAGAATCTTAGTGGTAGAATCCCCGACTGACGCCAGTTCAGTCGAGTTTCGATCCTAGCTAGAGGCAACCGGGCATCTTGACACACTGATGAGCTGTTATACAGCGAAACGGTCTGTCTGTGGATGACAATATATATATAAAAGTTCCAATTCAGGTAGGCGTTCAGAGCTATTGCTCTTCGTTAGCTTTGTTTTAGAGATATTTAATGTTAAAAACATTTTTTCATTCTTTATTGAGCTGTTACTGCTTGATGAGAGGAGACATCAGTTGTAAGATTCTAATCATCGCAGTGTTTGGCGGAGTTTCCTTGATCTGTGGCATCATGAACGCATGTACTAACTAATGACGTGGGAATGTTTCTCGACATATCGTTAATAGAATGCGGAAAGCGTGTAGGACTGACGCAAGAGACATGGAGGCTCACAGCATTGAATGTGGGAATAGTGAAAGAGAAAGTGGTAGTATGTGAAAAATATAAGAATCAAGAGAATAAATAACCACTGACCCTTGACCTGAAGAGGGTCAATGGTTACCTATCCTTGAAGATCGTATTGTTTCCACAGGTATGTTCTACAATGTATCAGTTCTTGAGCTGTTAAATTTATAAATTTTGTGTTTATATTTGGAATACGTTGGATATGAGGGTGATTCACCTCCGCGGATGTAGACTAGCGTATGCTAACTGTAAACGTAGACACATTTGGCATAAGCTTTCAAAATTGCCAGATGGGTAAAGAAAAAAATATTACAATATTACTTATCAGAGAAAAGACCTCATGATATTTGTCACATCATGATCAAGAATTGTGTGATAGGGAACCACCTTTTTTAGCAGCAAACCTAGAAATTGATTCAATATAATCTTTCCACTTCGTGTCAGCCGAGAATGTTAGCCCGAGAAGGCGTAACATGTAACTCTCCTGGAAATAACAACCATGCTGATAGGATGAAGAAAGGAGTCTCTCAGATGATTAATAGCAGGGAGTTTCGTTTTAGGATCGTTACAGTTCACATTTAATGGCCACTTCGATGTGTTGAAATAGTTTGTCTCTCCAGATCAGTTACTACTAAGTAAAGAGTCCGATCCTCACTAGGCGGTTTACAATTTCGTTATTATGTCACATCTGAGCTAAACTTAGAAAATCATTTGAGTACTTCAACGAGGTCTAATTGTGAGCAAGCATGGCACGCAAGATCATTTACGACTGAATAGTGGGTTCAATCGTCACTGTGTACTACATATATTACGCTTAGAAAATTGTTGGTTCACTTCAACGTGGTGTAAGCTTTTCACGCGGGACAAATTACAACTGAATGATGAGTTCAATCGTCACTGTGTGCCAACTAAATTCGGCCGTGAGGCACGCATAAGCTATACTTAGAAAATCGTTCACTTCGACGTGATGTAATTTTGAGCAAGATTAGAATGCAAGATCATTTACGAATGAATAGTGAGTTCAGTCGTCAGTGGGAACCACCTATATTCGGCCATGTGGCACACAAGATACGCTTAGAAAATCGTTCACATCGACGTGGTGTAATTGTGAGTAAGCTTTTCACGCGGGACAAATTACGACTGATGAGTTCAATCGACGAAGTTAACAAAATTTCTCGGCCCAGTTAACAACAGTCTGGGGGTCACATTTTAGATCAGCTGCCAATTTGACCTTATCGAACTCACCAGACATAATCTCAAGACAGGAATGAATGGTTGTGCCCTCAGCATAGATACAAAGTTTAGAACTAATGTCACCAGGAAGGTCATTGTTGAAAATTAAGAACAAACTGGGCCCAAGGATAGAGCCCTGAGGGACATTATCATAAGAAGATCTAGAAGATGTGTGGTCAGGACAATTTTCACTGAGTTAATTAAAATATTCGTATCGAAATACTTTAACCTTTCAACTTGGTTTGGCCGAAGAATAGTTGATTATAAGACATTATTAAATATTAGAATTGAATTTATTACGAAGGTTTCCATGGATATCATCTTGATATTGAGCAATCTAGTATCCGTGATAAAATTGTAAAATTTAATTAACCAAACTAGTATACTCCGGGAAAAAAAGTGTCCCGCCCATTTGCGAATATCTCTCAACATTTGCAGGATTGTTATCTTTCTAGCCATCCATAGTTTGTTTTCACTTCCTACCTTATGTTCATAAAGATATTTTAAATCATATTCGTTTGAGGATGCATAACTTGAAATACAATTTGTATAGATTTTTCGAAGATTTCTCTATCCTCTAGAAAGAGTTTTATTTTTGAGACATGAATGGATATTTGTTTAAGAGGATGTGTCACTCAATAAAAAAATAAAAATAAAATAAAATAATCATGAAATTTAACCTTTTTATCCTCGGCTCTTATTTCTAGGTATTAGAGTGGACTGACACATCATATATTATAAATGCACACCAACATGGCGCAGAGTTTCCGCATCAGTATTAAAGTCACGTTCTTACATTTTTGTTGTTAGATAGCAGCACTAAACACCGGAAGTCATAGCAGAAACAGAATAGTGGTTATTATAAAAACAGATGGACTTTAACATGCAAACTTTTGTTCTATGCACATATTATTAATATATCGGCAAAAACGATAAATAAATGCTTAGTGATTTTCTAAGCTTTGCTTAGATATGGCACAAGGCTAAAAGTATGGTGTTCTCAGTGGGAATCGAAATCACTATTCAGTCGTAATTGATCCAGAGTTACAAGCTTGCATATAATTACAACACGTCGAAGTGAACAAATGATTTTCTAAGTGTAACTAATGGGTGTCACAAAGCCGAATGTACGTTGTTCTCAGTGACGATTGAACCCACAATTCAGTCGTAATTGATTCTGCGTGCAAAGCTTGCTCACAATTACACCACGTCGAAGTGAACGATTTTCTCAGTGTAGCCTATGTGTGTCACAAGGCCGAATTTAGTTGATACACATTGACGATTGAACTCATCATTCAGTCGTAATTTGTCCCGCGTGAAAAGCTTACACCACGTCGAAGTGAACCAACAATTTCTAAGCGTAATTTATGTGTGCCACAAGTCCGAATATATGTGGTACACAGTGACGATTGAACCCACTATTCAGTCGTAAATGATCTTGCGTGCCATGCTTTCTCACAATTACACCACGTCGAAGTGCTCAAATATTTATCTAAACTTAGCTCAGATGTAACATAATAACGAAAGTATGAACCACCTAGTGAGGATCGAACTCTTTACGTAGTAGTAATTGATCTGGAGAGACAAGCTTGCAAATTATTACAACACGTCGAAGTGTCAATTAAATGTTTATATAAAATGAACTTAAGTCTCAACTCATTGCAGTAGAGAGAGGGGTGATGCTCTCCCCGAGGCCAGCGCAACCGATGGGCTTGGAGAATTTTTGTTCTTGGCCCGGGTGTACGCGCTCGGGATGCCTACATTAAACCCGATCTTGTGACACAATCCGTCTCAGTGGGGAGGCCAGGTTAAATAAAGAGAAAAGAGAGAGATGAAATTTCTAGGGCACATAACGAGGAAGAAGAGCTTGGAAAATCTGATACTCACAGGACAGATTGAATGCAAGAGAAAAGAAAATAACGCATGGTCTGCCTAGTGAGCTTGTGTAAATGGATGGCAGGGCAGGACTTTGAAGAGATAACAAAATGAAAAAAAATATTAAGAACTGCAAAAGACAGGAAGTTGTGGAGATCCATGATTGCCAGCATGCTGAAGGGGCATGGCATATAGAAGAAGATGCATGCTCCGTTTATGTTGTCGGGTTTAAACACCTGCGTAACGCTTTCTTGCTATTTGGCAAGTATTGACTCAAATTTATATGTTTAGTCAAGAAGTTCTGAATACCTATGTGAATTAAGCGCAATGAGTTTTTGGTTTTAGTCATTGCATTTCTATGACTTACAAAGGTGTGACCATGAACATTGTAGGCAATAATTGTAGTAGAAACGTTAGTAAAGCTCATAGTAACTGTCTTGTTCATTGCTTGCAATGTGAAAAAACAGTTGAAGTGGAGATGGATTGATCATAAATTGTTTTAAAAGATAAAACTAGAGTTAAACCTAGCGTTTGAATACTTGAACATTGGTACTTTAAACATTCATGTTTAATGTTAGCCTTTTAATTCGGTTTTTCAAAATAAAACCTGTCTTTATCTCTGAGATGAGGTATTATGATTACTTGCATTATTTACATTATTCGGACTGTTATCCTCATCTTCATTGCCATATTCACAACGTTTCGGCCGTTCTACGCTCCGGCCTTTATGACTATGTCTCTCTATATATCTGTCTATATCTCTGAGATGAGGTATTATGATTACTTACATTATTTACATTATTCGGACTGTTATCCTCATCTTCATTGCCATATTCACAGCATTTCGGTCGTTGAACGCTCCGGCCTTTATGTCTATGTCTCTCTATATATCTGTCTATATCTCTGAGATGAGGTATTATGATTACTTGCATTATTTACATTATTCGGACTGTTATCCTCATCTTCATTGACATATTCACAACGTTTCGGCCGTTCTTCGCCCCGGCCTTTGTGTCTATTTCTCTCTATATATTTGTCTATATCTCTGAGATGAGGTATTATATTTACTTGCATTATTTACATTATTTGGACTGTTATCTACATAGACATTGTCAAGTTCTTGGAGAGTTGAGTTATATATATATATATATATATATATATATATATATATATATATATATATATATGGTATTGAACCCACGACACTTTGGATCTAGTCACTGGATATGACTAATGTCTTTATCCACTGGGAATGTATCCTTGAGGACACATGACCCAGTGCATAAAGTCGTTTGAGCTGATGGGAAATAATCGAAAACCGGGGATAGGCATGGTCCGTGGAACTAGAACAATCTACCACGGTGGACGAAATAAAGGGTTCGGTTCCAAATTCCATTTATATGTAGAAGGCCGGAGCATACAACGGTCGAAACGTTGTAAATATGGGAATGAAGATGAGGATAACAGTCCGAATAATGGAAATAATGCAAGTAAAATAAAACCTGTTTTTAATTATTTTAATTCATGCTACAAATATCATACGGAATACTCGAGAGAATATATAATAGAAAATTAAAAGATGATATTTTAAATGAGGTATTTAACCCTACGATATTAAGAATATGGCACCGCCCCATTCCGAGTATTGACAGAAGGTCAATATAATAATGGTGTGTTCTCGTAATATCTTTGAATATTTAGTGCAGCCTTTGAGAATTTACAGCGCCCCCGTGGGAGCGTTAGCGTATATGTTGCGAATCAATGATATAGTCTTCATCGCGACAACAGTTTTATAGCATTTTTCTTTTCCGATTTACATGTCATTTGATATTCTTTTCGCATCAGACGCGTCATTTTCCTCCCAGATTATATGAATCGGTAATGAAATAGAGAAGCGAAAATGTCTACAGCTGACTACAGCATTACATGGAATTTAATGCGCACAAGGCTAATATTCTGGCTATTGTGTGATGTGAACAGAAATATTTACGGCTTACCGACTCCATATATTCCGTGGTTTAATAAAAACGCAAAATCATACTTAGAAATAAGAGATAAGAAAATCCGGAATTATCCAGGAAAATTGAGGAATATTTCAGATAAAGGATGGTCAGTTTTTCATTTACTATGCGCCATTTTTTCTATACAGAACTTCATGTATTCTCATTAATTCATGCATAAGGGCAATTGAGCCTTACGTCGACGAGAAACTCCTCTCTGGCTGAGCATATAAAATCACGCAAAGTTATACGATGCTTCACATTAAGAGAGAAACGGGTTCAGGGCAAATTTACTTTATTAAAGACTCTTAAAAACTAGGCCAGTAGATGACAATTACACTTTCTAGTCAAACACGGATGTTACCCAACTATGGGTAAAATAGCAAGACTGACTAGGCCCTATAGCCTTGTTTGGCAACCACTCTAGAAGAAGGAAATTCTGAATTCAAAACACTTGCTGCTTTGTAGGTCGTCCTTCTTTAAGCAAAGGCTAGAAGGAGGGAACTTTAAAAACACCCCCCTTCTAAGAGGAGGGACAAGGTAAGGTCAACATCCCCGGGGTAAAAGTAATCGGAATACCATTGCATTATTCTACCTTGAATGTCGCCATGGACCACAATATTGAGATAGAGTGATGACCACAGCGGCGGCGAAAAAGGTGTTAACTGAATAAGATGAATGACTCAAATATGTATATACATTAAATATGACTTTTATATATTATAATACTGTTATGGTTATTCACCCAGGCACGAATGGACTCTCCTAGCTATAAATAGGAGCAGGTACTGCCTTTTGGAGATGGAAGTTTCCAGCAGTCAGCTCTGACAGTCGGACCGAGCATTCTTGCTGTAACACTCTCGTTTGTATATGTTTGTATTACTGTTTCTGTTAATATATTTGTTTAACTTTAATTTCTCTCTTTGTGTCTTTATTTCTGTCACCAACAAGGCGACAACAAATACATACATAGATTCATAGACGCATGTTTCATTAAAAACGACAGACAAGGTATTACGTTTAAGATTTTTATTTAATTTTTTTGTGTTCGAACAAAAGCTTTCTTTCCTGGACAAAGAGTGTGTAAAAACTGTCCAAATGTTTTATAGTTCCAAGTGCTTTCGGCTATACATTTAGCCACTATCAAAGATGAATCAATTTTTCAGCTTAATTGAGTGTGTGCATTATGTGTATGTTTTAGTGTGTTATAGAAGTGTTTTTAATTTCCAAATACGGTTAGCGTATTGTGGACTTGTTCGTAGTTAATAGTGTTAAGAATTGAATTTTTCTTTTTTATTATTAAAGCTTCCATTATTTTTAATCCTTTGTTGCAGGCGGATGCAGTTAATATATTCTTGTTTTCTACTAGTATGTTTCTAATGGAGTCTGGTAAATTTGTGTGTGTGTTTAAATGGGTTCTAATGGAGCTGTGATCAGATAGGTGTAACGTAAGAAGTCTGGATAGATACATACATATATACATGGCGTCTACATATATATATATATATATATATATATGTGTGTGTGTGTGTGTGTGTAAGTTTCATTAAAGACAACTATATTCATATGTGCACTAATAATTAAAAGAAAAACAGCGCTGAATGACATCATCTATGAACACGGTCACAAAGTGCTGACCGTGTTTGAAAAATAAATAAAAATATTCCTATAAATCAAGATACATATATAAATGATCCATACATTCAGTTAAAGAGTAAAAATAAAATCATCCTTGATAAAAGCTAAAAGAATAGTCTAAAGTGCTCGAATATGTGGAACATTTAGACAATTTCTACACACTTTATCCCCATAAAAGAAAATACTGATACGAACACAAGAAATTTTTTTAAAAAGCTCTCCCTTGTCATTCGTCTTTAATAAAATTTCTATAAAAGAGGGATTGTTGCCGAAATACACAATTATATATATATATATATATATATATAAGTTACTAAAAACTTGGTAATCCGTATGGGTAGTCTCAAGGTGGATGGAATCCTGAGAGCTCAATGTAAATTCAGAGCTAATAAGTTAAAGAAAAACAGATCACTTTAGAGACTCCATTGTAATAGTTTATTTCACCAGAGGCCTTTTAAAGTACCCTGGATCATCAGACATCACTTCCAAAAGGTAACACGAAAAATGAAATGAAAATTTACACTTTTGACGGGTTGCATTAAGTTTATGTAATTTAACAGAGAGGGTAGCGAGGAGTCGTATGAGAGACATAGTCGAGTTTAGAGAGGGTTTATTTTAATATTTCTTTGGATCATACTTAGTATTGAGGAAAGAAGGATCTGACATTGACCTATTTAATCGGTCAACTTAACGGAAATGATATGTAGTGTTTAGGGTATACGGAGGAAGAAGAGGGGTAGTATAGTTTTAGCAATTTAGGTAAAAAAACAGATTTTAACGTTTTATAGTAATTTAAATGTTTCAAAAAAGGTCTCTGGTGAAATAAACTATTACAATGGAGTCTTAAAATGGCCTGTTTTTCTTTGAATTATATATATATATATATATATATATATATATTACATGAATCATTCATACAAAAAACAGATATAGAAGTTAATGATTTAAATGGCGAGAATGCATCTTCGCAAACAAATTTAATAAAGTACATTAACCCCGAACATGTTATGATCCCTCTTTATAAATTCCAGTTGCATAAGGTCTTTTTTAGTTTTTTTACAAGCTTTCGTCTGTTCATACAGACATCTTCAGGTATGGAAATAGATTTATTTTTGTTTTTTACTTCCCGGTAATAACAGGAAGACGAAAATATAGATGTAATCTCAAGAAATGTTTTTAGAAATGTGTTATTGTTAATTGTAAGAAATTTTTTTGGAGCGTGCGGTCGCAACGCTGAGGTTGAATTTTTAAATTTTAAGATTGTGCGTTTTTGTACTAATATGGTAATAGGAGAATTCTTTTGTACTGGTAGGTTTTTCAGTCAATGTGGCATAAACTAAATTGTTCAATAAATACAGGAATGTCACTGTTATTATCCCAAAGTTACACGTCGGATCAGTTATTTTAATATCAAGTATGTGGTGTAGTTCATTTTACATTACATAAATCATTCATACATTTAATACAATTTTAATAAAGTACATTAACCCCGAACCTGTATATGAATGTTATGATCCCTGTTTATAAATTCCAGTTGAATAAAGTCTTTTTGTTATAAGCCTGTTTCGCTGTATCACAAATTATCAGTGTGGCTAGACATCCGATTGCTTCGAAAACTGATTTGACATATCGGTAAACTATCGGTCCACGATAGAGAAAGGGAATCTTTTAACGTATTATATACGTGATGTATATGAACGTGAAATAATTTCTCTCTTTACTCACTCACTCTCTCTCTCTCTCTCTCTATATATATATATATATATATATATATATATATATATATATATATATATATTGGTATATGTTTCATTAAATAATATAGAAAAGTTGTGTTCCCATAATTAATACATCTCGTTTTCACTCACGTGTGGCCATGTGTGACGTCACGAGTTTGTCGTTGCTTTGAAATTTTTCATGCAACAAAAACAAACTATCGTTATTGTTTCGTCCGTGTATTGTTTGATATATTGAAATGTAATTGTCATCTTTGATAATGGCTTATTTAAGCCGAAAGCTTAGATCGGATTTAAACATATATCAATATGGTGATTTCCTTTCGTCTTTCAATGATAATGTTATTAAGCTTATCACACAATATGAAAGGAACTTATTAAAGATAAATAGACAAATCTTATCTATATTATTTAATGAAACATGCATCAATAAAAAAATGCTGCCTAAATATACACAATGTATATATATATATATATATATATATATATATATATATATATATATATATATATATAAAATATTTAGAAAAACAACCTTAATGCCACAACGGTTTGTGCCAATCCGGCATCGTCAAGCAATAAAAATGCATATCCCATCACAAGACACTCTTATATACATAGTCGCACCGCTGATAAAGGGGAAAAATTGATATATATATATATATATATATATATATATATGAGATATAAATATTCCTACCCGGGTTTATCGTTTCATAGGAGGAAATTTCTAGCTTGCTGTCATGGTGATTTTCTACGTCGTAATTTTTATAACGGGACAAGCTTATTAATAATTACACCACGTCGAGGCACTCTGCTTGCATGCTCATATGATCTCTCATCATTCGTTAATCAGATTATGTTGCTCAAGATACACCATAATCGCCATTTCATCCTCTTGGCATAATTTACATATTTTATCACCGATATTAAACGCAAGGATTTTTCTCAGAACGGTAAGTGAAAAATTGAAGACGCCCCCCCAGCAAAAAGCAAAAGTTTTGGTCATACTTCATTAAACACGGTCGGTTTAGAAAAATGTCTACAATGAAAAAATTCAGG
Organism: Acanthosepion pharaonis; assembly: GCA_903632075.3. Taxonomy (NCBI): domain Eukaryota; kingdom Metazoa; phylum Mollusca; class Cephalopoda; order Sepiida; family Sepiidae; genus Acanthosepion; species Acanthosepion pharaonis. The sequence goes on along the minus strand of CAHIKZ030005356.1, from coordinate 896,351 downwards.
AAGATACCGGAAGTTGGTTATATATCGTGTGGTTTCATTTAATCTCAGTAATTTCTACCATGCAATTGCGCTTACTCTGTTTTACGGCATATCAATCTCAATGGGTTATTTAAAGCCAACAAGATTTGTATTACACACACACACATATATATATATATATATGTGTGTGTGTGTGTTCTATATATTTATTATTATTTTTATTCGTGTGAATAGAATGTGTATTCTTTGTAAGAAATCAATCTGTAAGACATCAGGTTTCATTGACGTATCTTTTCAAAGTATCTTTTTGTAGAGAGTCTCGTTTAATTGATGTATATTTGTAAAGAGGATTTGTAGAGAGTCTCGTATATTTGTATAGAGTGTTTTTAGAGATTCTGTATTAAATGTTGTATCTTTGTAAAGAGGGTTTGTAGACAGTCTTGTTTTATTGATGTATCTTTGTAATGAATGTTTGTAGACAGCATAGTTTCATTAATATATCTTTGTAAAGAGTGTAGACAGTATAGTTTCATTATTGTACCTTTGTAAAGAGGGTTTGTAGACAGTCTTGTTTTATTGATGTATCTTTGTAAAGAGTGTTTGTAGACAGTATCCTTTCGTTGATGTATCTTTGTAAAGAGGGTTTGTAGACTGCATAGTTTCATTAATGTATCTTTGTAAAGAGGGTTTGTCGACAGTCTTGTTTTATTGATGTATCTTTGTAAAGAGTGTTTGTAGACAGTATAGTTTCATTAATGTATCTTTGTAAAGAGGGTTTGTAGACAGTCTTGTTTTATTGATGTATCTTTGTAAAGAGTGTTTGTAGACAGTATCCTTTCGTTGATGTATCTTTGTAAAGAGGGTTTGTAGACAGTCTTGTTTTATTGATGTATCTTTGTAAAGAGTGTTTGTAGACAGTATCCTTTCGTTGATGTATCTTTGTAAAGAGGGTTTGTAGACAGTCTTGTTTTATTGATGTATCTTTGTAAAGAGTGTTTGTAGACAGTATCCTTTCGTTGATGTATCTTTGTAAAGAGGGTTTGTAAATAGTTTCATTAATGTATCTTTGTAAAGAGGGTTTGTAGACAGTCTTGTTTTATTGATGTATCTTTGTAAAGAGTGTTTGTAGACAGTATCCTTTTCGTTGATGTATTTTGTAAAGAGGGTTTGTAGACAGTCTTGTTTTTATTGATGTATCTTTGTAAAGAGTGTTTGTAGACAGTATCCTTTCGTTGATGTATCTTTGTTTTTGTAGACTTGTTTCATTAATGTATCTTTGTAAAGAGGGTTTGTCGAGTCTTGTTTTATTGATGTATTTTGTAAAGAGTGTTTGTAGACAGTATAGTTTCATTAATGTATCTTTGTAAAGAGGGTTTGTAGACAGTCTTGTTTTTATTGATGTATCTTTGTAAAGAGTGTTTGTAGACAGTATCCTATCGTTGATGTATCTTTGTAAAGAGGGTTTGTAGACAGTCTTGTTTTATTGATGTATCTTTGTAAAGAGTGTTTGTAGACAGTATCCTTTCGTTGATGTATCTTTGTAAAGAGGGTTTGTAGACAGTCTTGTTTTTTATTGATGTATCTTTGTAAAGAGTGTTTGTAGACAGTATCCTATCGTTGATGTATCTTTGTAAAGAGGGTTTGTAGACAGTCTTGTTTTATTGATGTATCTTTGTAAAGAGTGTTTGTAGACAGTATCCTTTCGTTGATGTATCTTTGAAAGAGGGTTTGTAGACAGTCTTGTTTTATTGATGTATCTTTGTAAAGAGTGTTTTAGACAGTATCCTATCGTTGATGTATCTTTGTAAAGAGGGTTTGTAGACAGTCTTGTTTTATTGATGTATCTTTGTAAAGAGTGTTTGTAGACAGTATCCTTTCGTTGATGTATCTTTGTAAAGAGGGTTTGTAGACTGCATTTTCATTAATGTATCTTTGTAAAGAGGGTTTGTAGACAGTCTTGTTTTATTGATGTATCTTTGTAAAGAGTGTTTGTAGACAGTATCCTTTCGTTGATGTATTTGTTGTTTTATTGATGTATCTTTGTAAAGAGGTTTGTAGACAGTATCCTTTCGTTGATGTATCTTTGTAAAGAGGGTTTGTAGACTGTAGTTTCATTAATGTAAAGAGGGTTTGTAGACAGTCTTGTTTTATTGATGTATCTTTGTAAAGAGTGTTTGTAGACAGTATAGTTTCATTAATGTATCTTTGTAAAGAGGGTTTGTAGACAGTCTTGTTTTATTGATGTATCTTTGTAAAGAGTGTTTGTAGACAGTATCCTTTGATGTATCTTTGTAAAGAGGGTTTGTAGACAGTCTTGTTTTATTGATGTATCTTTGTAAAGAGTGTTTGTAGACAGTATCCTTTCGTTGATGTATCTTTGTAAAGAGGGTTTGTCGACTGCATAGTTTCATTAATGTATCTTTGTAAAGAGGGTTTGTCGACAGTCTTGTTTTATTGATGTATCTTTGTAAAGAGTGTTTGTAGACAGTATAGTTTCATTAATGTATCTTTGTAAAGAGGGTTTTAGACAGTCTTGTTTTATTGATGTATCTTTGTAAAGAGTGTTTGTAGACAGTATCCTTTCGTTGATGTATCTTTGTAAAGAGGGTTTGTAGACAGTCTTGTTTTATTGATGTATCTTTGTAAAGAGTGTTTGTAGACAGTATCCTTTCGTTGATGTATCTTTGTAAAGAGGGTTTGTATCTTGTTTTATTGATGTATCTTTGTAAAGAGTGTTTGTAGACAGTATCCTTTCGTTGATGTATCTTTGTAAAGAGGGTTTGTAGACTGCATAGTTTCATTAATGTATCTTTGTAAAGAGGGTTTGTCGACAGTCTTGTTTTATTGATGTATCTTTGTAAAGAGTGTTTGTAGACAGTATAGTTTCATTAATGTATCTTTGTAAAGAGGGTTTGTAGACAGTCTTGTTTTATTGATATATCTTTGTAAAGAGTGTTTGTAGACAGTATAGTTTCATTGATGTATCTTTGTAAAGAGTGTTTGTAGATAGTATCCTTTCGTTGATGTATCTTTGTAAAGAGGGTTTGTAGACAGTCTTGTTTTATTGATGTATCTTTGTAAAGAGTGTTTGTAGACAGTATCCTTTCGTTGATGTATCTTTGTAAAGAGGGTTTGTAGACAGTCTTGTTTCATTGATGTATCTTTGTAAAGAGTGTTTGTAGACAGTATAGTTTCATTAATGTGTTCTTTTCAGATATACAGTTTGTAGAGAAGTTGGTTTTATTAACATTCTTATTTGGTATATATTTTGAGGTATAGCCACACTGTTTTAAGAAATCATTATGTTATCATTTTTTTCTTTTTTAATTTGCTCATACATGTGGTTTATATTATAGTATTTTTGACTTCAGAAAGCAAGGTTTGAACAATCGGTTAACATATGTTTAATAGTATATGTCATTTCATATGCTGGACATAATGGCTGTTCTTAATTGTTTAGTAAATACCATACAACTGGAAATAGGTACATACAAATCCTTCAGCATCTTAGCCAATATAAGATTCCAGTCTGCTGAGCTGACGGAACTCTTCAAATTGTCCTTAACTCTTCTGATGATTCCTTCTCGTTAGTTCTATTGCAGACCCGATTACTCTCCCACCAATGTTACTCAGTTTTCCTTTCATTGCACACGTCCAATGGTATTTTTTAACATACTGATATTTACTCAATATAAAACGCAAAAGCCACTCGAGGTGCAATATTACTGAATGGTATGTACAATATGAAAGTAGGAAGTAAAGATATGAAGTGAAGATGAAGATATGTAGAATAGATAAAGATTGGTACTGGACTTGTGTCGAGAGCAGTGTAGTGATATTAGTTTTCAGTGATATCTTGTTAAGGACACATCTGCAGGATGTTACAGAACTCGTTTTGATAATCATTATCTTGACAAAGAATGCCAGCGAAGTGAAGCGGACATCCTAAGGATTAACCAACCCTGCCAAAAAAGGTCAGCTGAGTGGAGCGGACTAAGATCCAGGTCAACAGATACAGGGTTATTGATGGATGACTATTTTAGACGACAGCTGGCAGGACAAAAAAAAAAAACTATAAGACAGTTGTCCCCAGCAGCCTAAACCAGATAGAGGACCACTGGCCCGTCACGGGAAAAGGAAGGCAAATACCGATTAGACTGTTCGCCCCCTCACTCTTCCTCGCTCGCCTACAACCGGTTCTTACAAGAAGGTTGCAGTTGAATAAAATTTGTGACCGCTGCAATTTCGTCTCATTTTTTTTCTTGGGTAACGATCCGTCCAAAGAATTATTCTCTTTATATTAAGTCACAAGCGTTCGACTAGAAGAAGTTGCACCCTGCCCAACTAACCTGCTGTCTGGCCTGAACCGTAACGCTAAAGAAACATCAAATAGGGATTCTGTTCAACAAAGTAACAGTTCCGGGGTGGAAACTGACAGAGGAACTTATTTCTTATCAATGGGAAACAGAAAATGACGGTGATTCGACACTGTATAGACACTAAGGCGGGTATTGGCTATAAAGTGGTAGTGCGGAGATATACCTCGTTTGAAGATTTCCGGGCGTTGCTGTGATAGTCTTACGGCGGCGTTGTGTCCCTGAGAAAAAAGTTTGTAGGATGGAAAATAATTAATCACCTAAAAAACGTGTAAACGATTTAAAACCATATCAATTCTGGAAAGTTAAGATCGGACAGTTCCAGCCCAAACACTCCATATTTTTAATTTCATTTTTTTTGTTAATCTGACACTTATAAAATGGAATTCCGTCAAACTGGTAAATCTCCCCTTCATCCACATGTACATCCAAATGGTCGTTCACCCACGATATATTTGGACCTTCTCTTGCCACCTCTACCATCCAAGTTTCATTGTTCAATGTCATCTTATTCAAGTATCTATGCGTTATACTGGAACATACATATTCTGTTATTAATAGACTCTCCCACCTATAATAAGTAGTAGTAGTAGCAGCAGTCGCTCAGTGAGTTGGTCTGAGTTCAGTCTGAAGTCAGACGACCAGCTGACTAGTTGAACTCTCTGCCTTCGGGCAGGGAGGAACCCGAACAAGGCTATGCCGAAGGGCGGACTCACGTTCGGGGAGGTAAACCGACCCTGAAACCGTTTATACGGGTTCAATGGGCCTATTTTTGGGCCGAGCCCACGGGCTCGGATATACCACATTAAATAACCGGCCTTGTGCCACATGCTGCCCCAGTGGTGGGGGTGACTGAACATCGTCAGTGAGTTGGTCAGTCAGTCGATGTCGGACATTAAAGTATCAGCCACCACAAGTAGATTGCTGCGTCATTAACTATTATATCAAGTTCCTAATATTTTGTACGTCGAACCTATTTAAGGACCGACTTAGTGAAATACAAGCCTCCACTGTGAAACTACTCTATAACACTATGTTCCATAGTTTGCGAAACGTTAACAACATATGCTTGCTTTCAAATGATTTTGTTTATTATTTACACTATTTACATGTGGACTAATGTTCTCATTTTTGTAGTTATTAACAAAAGTTTCGGACGTTTTGGCCCTCGCCCAGTCAGCATGTTCATGTCGATTCGAGTAACCTACAGGAATTTTATTTAATCTAAGGGGATAGACTTTTCTTGTTCCACTGACAATGATTAGAGATATATTAACTAGTTCTTATTTTTACCTCTGCTCAGTTATTTCTCTCCCCGTTTTCCCTGAGTCCAAGTACGCAGTGCCCCAATGCCAAAGTCTAGCTGTATCTCGTTGAGTACTTACTTTTTGTACTGCTCATTTATTGCTCGCCTCGTTTCCAATGTGTCGAAATACGCACTGTCCCACTGCCCATGTCTAGCGATATCTTGTCTAGAACTTATTTTGGGATTGACCGCAAAGGTGAAGAAATGTGTACGGGAATTGGCTTGGAAGATTCAGTAAACCCTCACCAAACAACCTAGTAACCTTCACCCACCATCGAGTAGACCGTGCTTTGACATATGGATAGACGTTCTCTCAAGGAGACTCGTTACCTTAAACACCTTTAGGACGAAACCTCACTCCAAATCTCAAATGGAACTTATATACTGGGTGTAGCAGCAAAATATTTCACATCGTGTAACAGCATAAGTTTCCATCCCGCAAAATGTGTTATATCTAAAAAAAACTACTAAACTAATTGAATTTCTTTTTTCCATGTTTTCAGATAAGACGTTTAGCCATCTTGACACTATTTGTTGTAAGAATCACTGAAAAACCCTTTGAATTAATCAGCTAGAATGAGAACAGGTTAAAATACTTTTGTGTCAGCCCAGCCGAGCAATGGTGGGAGTAAAAATCATTCAGGCCTTAAGTAATCTTACTAACATTCATATTCTGTCTTTCCTCTTCAAAATCCATTCAAGAAGCATCAAGAGAAAGGTGAATAAGTTTAAAAAAAGAGGGAACAGTAGAGAGGAAAACTGAATCAGGATGTCACAACAGCAAGAGGGATAATCATTTCAACTTAGAGCTAAAGGAGATCAATTAGAAAAGATCCAACTCAATTCATAAGATGTCTGGCACTTGAGAGAGGAGTTTCAGCTATAACAGTCCGAAGAGCAGTGAAAAAAGACTTGAAAATGTACTTGTACGTGAAACCTCTGAGGCATCTTGTTACTCCAGAACATAAAGTTAGAACGTAAGAGAGGGCGAATATCATCTTGAATAAGTTGTAAAATGCTCCTGGAATATATATATATATATATATATATATATATATATATATATATATATATTAAGACATATATATATATATATATATATAAAAGACATTTTTATGTTTAACATTCTTTTATAGATACAAATATTTAAGTACATTCTCCGTTTATAATAAACTGTATTGAATAACATTTACCGACCTAAATGCCCGAGAAATTTTCATAGACAATATTCGTCCTCCGACAGGATTCGAAACTGTATCCTATACGGAACCGTCATATAATCTGACGTGCTTTTACCGATTTCGCCACAGAGGATCGATCGTTTAGCAAGGTCGAATTTACTGCTTTTAAAATTCAATCATCCATGAATCTCTCACGTATCTGCTCATACAGATACAGGTTCGAATCCAGTTGGAGGAGGAATATTTTCTATGAAAATTTCTCATTCATTCCGGTAAATGTTATTTAATACTGTTTATTATGAACGGAGCATTTACTTAAATATTTGTATCTATAAAAAGAATGTTAAACATAAAAATGTTTTAAAATAATTGTCGGACTTTCATTATATATATATATATATATATATATATATGAACTTTATTGCAATCTTTCATAGCTTCCGATGCTTAGCTATTATTGATTAACAGTGATTATGCCATTTTCGTTTAAGATTGATCAAAGTGGAATCCAATAGTGTTAGAAAAGCCTCGGAGAATTCAAGTAAGATATCTTTAATCATTTGAATGTTACAAGCCAATTTTACTACCTCGAGCTTAAAATCGTTTTGTATCAGACCCACTATGTCTTCCCAACTGAGCAATAGTGGGAGGAAAAAGATCATTCAGGCCTTCAGTAATGGTACCAAAATTCATAGTCTGACTTCCATCTTCAAAGTCTATTCAGGAACCATGAGGAGAAAGGTGAATAAATTTAAGAAAGAAGGAAGAGTAGAGAGGAAAACTGGATCAGGAGGTCAAAACAGGAAGAAGGATCATCATTTCAACTAAAGAGATCAATTGGAAAAGATCCAATTCAATTCTTAAGACTTTTGGCAAGTGAAAGATGCGTTTCAGCTAAGACAGTCCAAAAAGCAGTGAAAAACTTGAAGATGAAATCGTACGTGAAAAATATGGGACAATTTGTTACTCCAGGACAGAATGTTGGGGAGGCGAAGATCATCTTTAGTAAATCAGAAAATGATCCTGGAATATATATATATATATATATATATATATATATATATATATATATATATATATATATATATATATATATATATATATATATATATATGTGTGTGTGTGTGCGTTGGAGAATAATTATACATTCTTATTGTTCAAAGTAGAGTCCAATATAATTATAAAAACCTCGGAGAATTCCAGTAAAATATGTTTAGTATCTCTCTATATTTCTGAGATGAGGTATTATTTACACTATTTATATTATTCGGACTATCATCTTTGTCGCCATATTTATTACAACGTTCCCGTCTTCTTCAGGTGGTTGGAATGGTGAACTGAACCCTTTATTTCGCTCACTGGGGTAGACTGTTCTAGCTCCACGAGCCAATTTTTAATGGATATCAGTTATCAGTTATCTCCTCTTAATTCCCCTCTCTAAGTTCTCCACTGCCTTAACCGGGTATTGAACTCACACTCTTTGGGTCCTGTCACTGGATCTAACTAACACCTTTATCCATTGTGCCATATGTTCTTAAGTTCAATTAACAGGAGATAACTGATAACTGACATCCATTAGACATGGCACATGGAACTAGAACAGTCTACCCCTGTAAGCGAAATAAAGGGTTCAGTTCGACCATCATCATACAAAATAAAATAGAATGCAACTGTTAACTAAAGAATCTTTATATAGGGTGTTAATAAAACCAATCAATGTAAAATGTCGAAATGTTAGTCGAATGCTAATACATCTATACTAAATATTACCAACACTACTAGAAGATTAATGTCGTATATAACAGACCGATGATAGAAACTGGAGATGAGAAAAAATAAAAATAATAATTTACTGTTTATATAAATTTTGCCTGACTCCCACCGCACTTCAGGACTCAACAATATTCATATCAAATAATCATTTCTTCAATTTTGGAGAAAACGACATTGAACTTCAAACAAAACGTTCAGTTATTCAAAACAATACATTCTTCAATAACAAATTTTGT
>CAHIKZ030005356.1:845000-882500 GCA_903632075.3 Acanthosepion pharaonis | reverse complement strand
ACAGAGTAGTGAGTACTCACTGGATGCAACATACTTTCAGTGATATCTAAGCTTAGAAAATACCATGGTACTTCTAGATGGTGTAATGATTAGCAAGCATGTCTGAGTAATGGATTCAATCATCACTGGGTGCTCTACACTTTCGCCTTTGTATTACGTTTAGTGTACAGTTAGAAAACTACCCTTAATATTTAAGTGTCTGCCTCTAGCCCAGATGTGTCAAGTGTATATTCTTTTGATCAGGCTTGAGAATTTGGCGCAAACATCGGTTTCAGCTAGCATCAAAAGTATCTTTGTGTCAGTTTTTTTTTTCATGAGACAAATTATTTTATTTTCTGGCGTTTCTTTCTTTTTCATCTTTTTTTTTAATAACAGAAGTTATGCGTGGAGCCTCTCTGATTTTTTGGTACTATTTAGTCACAAATAAGTCAACTCTGCTCCTACAAACTACCCGTGTCTTGGGCCGGGTTCAGTCATTTCTTCTTCGTTGCCTTCTCGTAGGTTGGGGGAGGTACAGAAAGAGAAGATTACAGAAATAGATAGATAGATAGATAAATACGTAGAGAGAGAGAGAGAGAGAGAGAGAGAGATAAGGGTTTTAAAACAAAATGCAAATGCATTATTTTAATTTGAATTCTTTTTACTTTTGTTTATATTTTTAAGCCAATAAAGCCACTAAGACACAATAGGTAACAGGGTGTGGAAGAATTAGGAACAGAAACATTTATAACGATCAGAAAGAGAAAGGAATAAACAGGAGGACAGTAGATAGCGATTGACATTGCATGTAAAACTTCGCAGATTAAATTTGGCTTGAAAACATAGAGCCAGAACGGAGTTCCATAAGCGAGAAAAAAATCTCTTAGCGTAGAATTCACGGTTATATTTCTCTAGATCAACTGTAAATTGATGAAATCTCGACGCCAGTTTAGTACTGAGCTTAAATTTAAAAAGTCTAGCTACCATAGCGATAAGCTCATCTGAACAATTACCATGAAAGTATTTATAGGAAAGGCAAAGGGACGTAAATTTACAGGCGGTGTGAAGGTGACTGGAGCCGAGCTGCCAGATCAGGACCAATAATATTGCTGATTCTTCTTTGGATCTTTTCAAGAAATTCAAGGTAAATAGCAGGGGCAGCAATATTCTAAGTATTGACAAATGGTAGACTTATTGCGCAATATTCTAATCCTGTGGGAATGGTAGACTTTTAGATATGTAACATAGATTCTGAGAAAGGTTGTATCGCACGTCACAGTGAACCGACTTTCTTAGCAGCTGACCCAGCAATGGATTCAATATAGTCTTTCCACTTCATGTCAGCTCGATAATATTTTATTTTTCTATATTATATTTATCGGGACTTACTACAGTATCATTCGTTGAATGTGAAAGTTATCTAGCTTTTCTAGCTAAGTTTTTTTAATTGTTTCTTTTAAACTCATGCTTATCTCAACGCAGGGATAAAATCATATAGAAGTATCAATATTCTTTTTTACTGATGCAATCAATCATCTATTTCTGAAATAATTATTTTGGAGAGGATATTTGATTTAATGTTATCTTGGTTGCATATTCATCTCAAAAATAGAAGCCCGTCAAAAATATGAAAGGCTAAGATTAATTGATCCAAGTAAATTCTACATGCATGGCTTCAATGAAACTCAATCTCTTTGTAATGAGAGCTCTCGTTGCGAAAGAAAGAATTATTCTTCATATGCATTTCTCTCATTATGAGCTTTATTATATCCATGATATGATTACACCGATATTTCACGGTCGGAACTGAATGGCAAAAAGGAAAATGAATGACCAACATGCTTATAATACTAAGACCATAAAAAAACTATATATACATATATACACGTGTCACATACGGAGAATAATATATCACATATCTGACATCTCGTCTATAGTCACTCTCCCACAGACATGATGTGTCTTCCCTCTGTCTTTTCTACAAGTATTTTCCTGGCAACTATTCTGACGCACTACTTTCACTGGTTGACAAACTATGAATCTAAGCGTGCTACAAGGTTGGCGTCTCTGTCCCACCCTTTCATTGTCAAAACGGTTAAATGTAGCCGTCTCTTCTACTCCAACAGCTTCTTATCTCGCACTTCCCGAAAGTGGAACTCCCTCCCACTTATCTCCTTCCCCGATAGCTATAATCTTCAAATATTCAAATGTAATGTCAATCGACATCTTCTGATGCCTTGATCTTGATTCCCGTCCTTCTCTATATCCTTTCCTCAAATACCCCTCTTTACTCTTGGTCTCACTTTCTGTAACACCTTGCGTGCTAGTGGCACTCCGCCTTGCTTGGGATGATATGCTTATATATATATATATATATATATATATATATATATATATATATATATATATATATATGCAGCAGAGCGTAGGAAAAACAAAGAACAATCTTACATATAATATGGAGATACTCATGTACCTGGAGAAGCCATTTTTAGATTTATGTGGTATAGCACTTTTGTATTATTGGCAAAGGTTTGTCTCTTGCCTTTCTTGTGTTGGTTAGTTATATGCGATTTAACAATAATTAACGAATAAAAGGCAAGTTAGTCGTCGCGATAATGTAGTAGTTATGTAACGAAATTATATTTTATTTGAATTATTATTATTATTATTATTATTATTATAGTAATATTTTCAAATGTGCATGTAAATTTGTAAAGTTTGGCTTGTTGAAATTTTAATTTTTTATTGTATCGTTGGTGGTAATTATGTTATGATCACCCAGTCGCACGTAGGCAACGCATAGGGAAGACATCAAGTTGATTGACGGGTCGTCCGTACAGAGACCAAGATTCTACACCAGAAAGTAGGGATGTCCGTACTATCAATTTTCACATTTAACGAAGCATCATGGTCATTCCAAAGCCTATAACAAAAATTACAGAATGCAGAACTAACCCTTCCAGTCTAGCACTCAATTTCTTTGTGCATTTTAGCATCTTTTGATCAACAGCGCCAAGATAAGTAAAAGAGGAAACGCCCTTCGAGATTTTGCCTTATTTGTGAACTATCCATTGCATATTCTCTTCTTACGCAGTCCTCTACAAAAGAGCCGGCCACGAACAGTTTACACAATTGCCGTAGGTCTTGTTTTGAAGTGTAGTTGTTTGAACAACTCAGCACTTGTTCTAAACTCAAATCTCACACCTTCTTTAACATTCTCTGTATCCATCATAACAGAAAACTACAAAGTAAATAAGAGAGGTGTAAGAACAGAATCTCCATTAGATACAGTGAATGGTTCTGACACCTCACAAGTGGATCTGACGCCAGATTCTCTTGATGGAACGACACGATGACATAGGGCATTATTTCAGGAACACCCAGCTTCTTAAAAAACCATCAAAGAGCTTCCCTTGAAACGGTATGAAAGGCCTTAGTGAGGTCAACGAGAGTAGTAAATAAATCCTTGTCATGCAATCATGTTTCCTGTAGTTGCCTCAAACGGAAAATCATGTCCACGGTGCTTCTACCAGAATATATATATATATATATATATATATATATATATATATATATAATTATTTATTTAAAAAAAATTTATAACATAAATCTGTTATAAAATCACTACAAAAATAGCCATTTTGTTTCAACACCCCCGGTGTCTTATCAAGTGTTGATGTTGAATGTAAAATAAATGGTTTTAAAAGTTTCAAATTAATTAACAATCCTTCGCCAGGGGAAAACGTTGTTACAAAAGCTAGATTGACCAATCAAAATACAAGTATAGGAAAATTCAAAATGCTTGACAACGAAGTCATGTTATAATAGCTATTCAGATCTTTAAAATATGGGTAATATTAAAATAGAATTTATTCTAACCAATAATTACTAAATTATATGATAAAATTTAATATTAAAATTAAAACCTATATATATTAAATATATATATATATATATAAGTGAACATTGAAGTCAACACTTAGAGGCGACAGGCTGTGTCATGTTTTTCTCGATTATTTATATATACGCGTCATTGGTGCATTGTGGGTAGTTTATTTTGGCGGTTATTTTGCCGAAAGTCATTTATTTGTTTATTTATTTGGGTTAGATTATTTTGCTTGTTTTTATTTATTTTTTTATTTATTATTTTTATTTCTTATCTTATATATTAATTTATTCATTTTTATTTTAATCGGTGTTTTATTAACGTAGTAAGAAATTTGTTTGTATCGCTTATTTGATAGTTTTGTTTTGTTTTAGTTTGACCTGAGGATTGCGTCTAGCATGAAACAGCCTGTCGCCTCTAAGAAGTGTTGACTTCAATGTTCACTTTTAGATTTACACACGCTCTAATTCTGATATTGAGCACTTTATCCCATAAATATAGCACACCTTAAGAGTATATTTCTTTATTTCTTCATATATATATATATATATATATATATATATATATATATATAGGTATTAATATGAATAAATCAAATAACTAGATATTAGCAACCACATATACATGCGTTAGCGTGAAAACACAGGTAAGCGAATAAATATTTACTCAATTTAATTTACGGTGTAAAGAAAAGAGTGCTAAATGTGCTTAGACAGACCTAAAAAGTGCATATTAATAAATATACATATATCTACGTACAAAGTGCAACTTAACGTTTCATTTTTAATTTTTAAAAATCAAAATTAATAATTAGTATCTGATGAGTTAGTAGAACAACAAAACTTTAGTTGTACTTCGGACGTAGGTATATGTATATTTATTAAAATATATATATATATATATATATATATATATATATATATATATATATATATAAGTGTGTGTGCGCGCATATCTTGTAGACATAGGAATCAACACTGTGATTCTCAGTTTCACACTTCAATGCAATCTATATCTATAACCGTTTTATATCCGATACTGAGCAGTCTTCTGTCAGCAATATATATATATATATATATATATATATATATATATATATATATATATATATATATATATATATATATATCTACAGCTTGAAATTACACATCTGAAAACTTGATATAAACACTGTCTATGGGGAGTGGAAGTTATTCTTTCGGGAATATGACGATAGAAATATTTACTTCTTTCACTTCTAGCTTCAAGCATTTCTCGCCTGCTGTTTACGCCTTGGTCCAATACAAATACTGCTCACAAACCCTGGCTACGTTCTATACTGGTTTCGAGCCTGCTGTTAAAATGTACTTTACGTGTTCGGAATAATTTGAATATATAGATAATTATTACACTCAATAACTATTAACACTATTTATATTATTCGGTCTATTGTCCTCATCTTTGTCGCCATACTTATTACAACGTTTCAGGCGTTGTAGGCTCCGGCCTTCTTCAGGTATTTGGAATGTCGAACTGAACTCTTATTTCGCTCACTGGGGTAGACTATTCTAGTTCCACGTGCCATATTTAATAAATGTCAGTTATCAGTTATCTCCTGTTAATTCCCCTCTCCAAGGACACATGGCACAGTTGATAAAGGCGTTGGTTAGATCCAGTGACAGGAGTGTGAGTTCAATACCAGGTTCGGGCAGTGGAGAACTTGAAGAGGGGAATTAACAGGAGATAACTGATAACTGACATCCATTAAACATCGCACATGGAACTAGAACAGTCTACCCCAGTGAGCGAAATAAAGGGTTCAGTTCGACATTCAGTTAAGGCACCAGAGAATTTTCAGAGGGAAATTAACAACGGCCGAAACATTGTAATAAATATGGCGAAAAAACGAGGACAATAGTCCGAATAATGTAAATAGTGTACATAATACCTCGTCTCAGAAATATAGACAGATACTGAACGGCCGAAACGTTGTAATAAATATGGCGACAAAATGAGGACAATAGTTCGAATAATGTAAACAGTGTACATAATACCTCATCTCAGAAATATAGACAGATACTGAAGGGCCGAAACGTTGTAATAAATATGGCGAAAAAATGAGGACAATAGTCCGAATAATGTAAATAGTGTACATAATACCTCATCTCAGAAATATAGACAGATAATAATTATTAAGCTTAGTTAAAAGATAGAATAGGCGGTTGTTAGCAAAAGGGACACCCCAAAATGAAAATTACAAATCGGGGATGGCAAAATCAAACAAGTACAACGATTTAAACATCTGGGAAATGTTTTAACAAGGGACGGATAGTACAACACTGAAATCCGAATGTACTTTGAGATGGCGAAAGATGACTCCAAAAGCTAAGCAAAGTATTAAGAAAAATTTCGTAAGGAACAAATAGAAGACTACTGAACTGCTATGTAATATCAGTTCTCTTATATGGCAGTGAATGCTGGACTATCTTTGTGCAGAAGAGACTTGAAGCAGCAAACATATGGTTCTATAAAATGAGGCTGGATCGAGCGACCAAACTTTAGAGAGATGGAAACTTATACAGAATGAAGAAGAAACATTTGGAATTTCTATGGCAAATGATTAGGAAAGGGTGCATGGAAAATTTGAAACTCTCGGGAAAGATTCAATGTAAGTTTGTCAGGAAAAGAACACATAAGCTACCTAGCGAGCTTGACTAAATGGATGACAGAGCAAGGTTTAGGAGAGATAAAAAAAATATGATAAATTTGTTAAGAGCTACAAAGGACAGAAAGAGCCATGCTGGCCAACGCTCTAAAGAGACACGACACATAGAAGAATAGATGTGGAAAAATAAAAATTCGAACTCATTGTTGTAGTTATCATTCATTAGATTAACCCTTAAACGCCGGTTAAGGATTAACCTCATAATTTACTCGTATTTATTTATTAACCTAATAATTTACTAATATTTATTTATTAACCTAATTTACTAATATTTATTTATTAACCTAATAATTTACGGATATTTATTTATTAATCTAATAATCTACTAATATCTATTTATTGACCTAATTTACTAATATTTATTTATTAACCTAATACTTTACGGATATTTATTTATTAACCTAATTTACTTATATTTATTTATTAAACTAATAATTTACTGATATTTATTGACCTAATAATTTACTACATATTTTCTATGAGTATTAAAATGAACTTTTAAAAGTATGTAAAATTGAGGACGTTTATATACGTAAGAAAAGGAATATACATCATATGTATATGTAAGGAAAGAATATATATATATATATATATATATATATATATATATATATATATATATATATATATATATGTATGTATGTGAAGGTCAGTGTGACGATTCTTATCAGCGGTAACCAAATATGTAATGCCACTTTTCGAACCTAGATAGCGGTAACCAATTATGTCACCCAGTCATCAATCTTCAATTTTCTTTAGCCCGCCGTGGTTACCATTTAGCTGACTATTCACGCGTTAGAACGTGCTTCGTTTTGTCGCTAGTATCGTGTTGGTGTCACGGTGTCACTCGACTAGGCTGCCGTTTGTTTGTTCAGAACTATTCTCCCCACTGCCACGTTGTGCTTTTGATCTCAGGTTAGAAAATCATTGAAGCAAATTTGAAACGAAGACGGCTCGATAATTTGGGAACTAAACACACGCACACATACACGCACACGCACACGCACACGCACGCACACACACAACAAAAAATAAGAATCCTTTGGAATATAGAATTAACGATTTGGCTTATATATGACTTGTTGTATACAACCCTTCCCACTTGTTATCATCAAGAGACACTGGGATCCCCTTTGGAGTCTACAGCTTGTTTTTAGTAGTATCTTCAATTTCTATGTTCTGGTCTTCGTGTCAGGCACAAGGTATTTGGGCATGAGGCCTCGTCGAACGACGCGAATTCCGTTATGTCTTTCTTTGTCTCTCTTTTCTGTTGTCCGTGTCTTGTCTCCTGTTCTTCCATCTTGTGTCTCTAAGTACAAAATCCCCTGCTTTTATGGAGTCCTCTAACTGTCATGGGTAGAGTTGACTAGGGTCTTGGTTCGGTTGTCTTCTACCCTAAACCTTTTCTACATTTCCATATATAATAATACATTTACTCAAGTGGTTTTCCAAATTTGGGGTTGTCAGCCGCTTTTTGAGAGTGGTCAGTGGGATCAAGCTACTCCTTGCCTCCAACTCACTTTACACTTTGTCTCATACCACAGCTCCACATAGGCGGTACTAATCTCTCTCTCTTCTCTTTATTCTTCTTTCTACTTCTCTTCCTTCTCCTTTCTCTTCATTCTCATTCTCCCCTTTCTTCCTCCTTCTCAGCATCCAACCTTTGCCCGCTTCCTGGGCTGGAGTGATAATTCCGACTTCCAAAGCAAAGGCTAAAAGAATTTTCAGTAATTAGTCCAGCTTACCCTATGCTGGAATCTCTCGATCGACCAAATTACTCAAGAATTGGCTAAGAAAAATCTATTTCCTCTCTCCTTGAAATGAAAGTTTGTCTTTTCTCTGTCTTATGCATTTTTTACGATCAAATAGACCACACAGCTTTCTTGTCCACTTGAAAATAGTAATTATTTTTTCTTACTATTTGTATCCAAGGGAATCCGAATTAATGTTTGGATATAAAATTTTCTCTGGACGGATGTCACCGAAATTATAATGATCAACGCGGCGGGTACTTTTCTTCTGGATGACTAATTCAAAACAGATTTTTTTTCTTGTCCGGATGAATTGTAAATGTTATTTCGGTGATGATACGGGTTTCATTATTGACGACATATGTTTTTATTTTATCTGACATCTTCGTGGATACCTTAATGATCTTTTTCTTATCGGTGGGAGGTGGGGAATGACGGGTATTCTTGGGTTTGCTTAATCTTACTGAATTTCGACTAGTTAAATTTGGGTTCGATTGTCCTTGGAATTATGTCTAAAAATGATTTTCAACGCATTTCCTTTTTTAATTTTCTTCTCAAATTTTCAATTCAGCTTCCTGAAATGTCAACAATTATAATCCAGTTAGCGGAATCTTTACTCTTAACTTCCTTCTTTCTTTCTCTTTTTGTTTGATTAACCTCCGGAGATTAAAGTGTCACATATACAAGCTGCGATGGATAAATTGTCGCCGAAATCATTCGGAAATGAAAATAACGCTGACATCTCATTTTAACAGATAGAAAGTGTGCGATGGATAAATTGTCGTCTAAATCATACCAAAATGAAAATAACGCTGACATCTCATTTTAACAGATAGAAAGTGTGCGATGGATAAATTGTCGTGTAAATCATTCGAAAATGAAAATAACGCTGACATCTCATTTTAACAGATAGAAAGTGTGCGATGGATAAATTGTCGTCTAAATCATACGAAAATGAAAATAACGCTGACATCTCATTTTAACAGATATGTAGGGTGCGATGGATAAATTGTCATCTAAATCATACGAAAATGAAAATAACACTGACATCTCATTTTAACAGATATGAAGGGTGCGATGGATAAATTGCCGTCTAAATCATGTAAATAAAATAAAAAACAAACAACGCGCAAGTCCAAAAATAAAAATCTAAAATGGCGATAGCTTACCTTCACACCTTATATATATATATATATATATATATATATATATATATATATTATGTTTCATGAAATACGCAGACAAGGAAGATTTAATTAATATTATATATATATATATATATATATATATATATATATATATATATATATATATATATATATATATATATATATATATATATAATGAAACATGTTTAAAATGAAGGTTGCTGCCCAAATATACATTACTATACATATCATTAATTTTTATTTAATTCTTTCAGCAACCTTAGGTTTTCCGTTTTGTAGCAGTAATTTTCTTTGAGGAAAGCGTTTTCGGCCACTTGTTTATCCATTTTCAATGTTTTTTTTTGTTTTTGGTGCTGTTAGTTTTTCAGCATGTTCTGACAGTTCAAGTTGCATTTAATTTTTGTTTCGTTTTGAATAGAAGCGTTCCAGCTTTCTTGGAATTGCCCATTATTCAAGAACAGTCCCCTTAGAGAATGGACAATTCCAAGAAACTTCGAAGTCGGGAAACAACATCAAAATCTGATATTTACATTTAAGTAACTTCATCATATTATCAATACTGTATTTTTAATATTAATATTATTTTAATATTTTTAATACTGAGCACTGTATGAAAATATCCGCTTTACTTTTGAACTATTATATTCTTAAATCTCATATATATATATATATATATATATATATATATATATATATATATATATATGGTGGGTTTCAACGTCGAATATGTGCATGGTATAACTTTAAGAGTGATCGATACATTAACCATTGTATTTTCTTCCAAATTCCACAGTGTTTTGCGCATATTGGAAATCTCAGATGAATGTAACTTTCTTTTGTACGGCCGATTTCTGCAATTCTTTTCCAGTAATGCGCAGTAAACAATAACAAAGTTTCGAACACCGACACAACGCTATTGCAGATATCCCAAAAGGGAATCGATTTTTTGTTTGATTAAAATATATATATATTATGCAGTGTTTCATTAGAACATGCACGTATCCACTACAAAACTGTACATCTTGTTTCAACGTCAAAAAACGAAAACTTTTTTTTAACGTTTCATCAGGTGGGGCATTACGATGCGGCTGAAATATTTTATTTAGAAATGCAGTTATCGATGTATGCCTTCTACTTCCGTCGTTAGGAGGTTTCCCATAAAAGGTGTACAAGAATTTACGTGTGGAGAAAAGAAGAAATCTAAGTGATTAGTTACAGGGGGGGGGAGAAAATGGTGGTGTGAGATGGAGGGAGGTGAATAAACTTAAGAAGCGATAAATCCAGCCAATGGAATTCCGTCGAATCTTAAAATTTAAACTTTAACAGTCTCCTAGGTCTCCTACGTTGGTTAAGTTAATATTTCTAAAGCGAAGATAATTCTGTGCTTGCAGATAATTCATCAAGCAATGTAAGAGAGTACGACAGTATTTTATGAAACAGACTTTCTCATATAGATTAGGATACTAACCTGATTTAAAATCTTTACATTGCCATATTTATTATACTTAAGTATATTTTACTTTACGATAAGAATTAGAATACTACGTATTTTATTCACTTTAGTATTATGTTTTTGGCATGAGAAAAATAATCCAAGTCATATAACGTTTAAATTTTTTCAAAGGATAAATAGTTGGTGAAATCTAAATAGAAATAAAGGTAAAATAACATTAAAATTCGTATTAACCTTTAAATTTCAGTGAACTAAGTTTGTGAAGGGAATTGATGCTATTCCATAAAGAAAGATAAAAATGAATAATGGAAGGTCTAGATGAGCTTGGATCGAAACCCGATTGCATATATATATATATATATATATATATATATATATATATATATATATATATATATATATATATATATAAATATATATATATATATATATATAACGAGGAAACCTAATTTTCGCTCGAGGATAAAACAGAGCTTGATACTTTAATTCAATTTAATTTTAATAATTATATTGAGATTTTCGGCTCTCGTTTTTGAAACATGAGAATCCTTATGCAGGGAAGGAGTCATATTTTTTTTAAAAATAATTATAATTTAGGCTCTACTTTTGTACTAAGCACTGTTATTTTTAAATAAAAACAAAATTACTCCGGATTATTTACCTAACGTGTTCTTTCCTATTTTTCTACATATCTGCACACACACACACACACACACACACATATATATATATTCCTTTCGAGTCTACATTCTGAAAAATAGGGAACTTGTACTTCTCTTTTTTTGAAAACCGTATTAAGAACAAAATATTTGGAGAAAAAAAACTTTCTGGCATACGTAATTCTTCCATAAATTGTACTCCCCCAATTTCTATGTTTCTTTCATTTTGACGCATGCGCCTGGCGTCGAAATCAAGCAAATATAGAAATTTAACTATCTAGGAAATGTTTTAACAGACAAGAATTGTGCTCTTGTTTACGCGGATCCAGTGTGCAGGCTTTGCGTGCTGGATGTTACCATAAAGTATAAGACTCTTCGTCTCATTGGGGTTTATGCGCCAAATGTCAATGCCTAGCGGTCTGATGTGTTTCGGCAGACCGCGCCTTTTTTTATGACATTTCGTTCGGTAGTTCTAGCGGGTGATTGGAATGCCGTCCTTGATCCCGATATAGATCGTATACGGCAAAAATTCGGGTGCTAAAAACCCGGATGTAAAGCCGTTTCGGGACTTTATCGACGGGTTTGATTTTGTCGATAAGTATCGGAATGAGCACCTCCGGGAGGTAGTATGGACTTGGACTAGAAGCGGCAGCTCGGATTCAGTGGTGGGCGCAAGCTACATCGACCGAGTTCTAGTTAAGAGAATCGACGTAGGGCTCGTAGAATGTCCAAGTTTCCATTTTATAGTTTACTCGGATCATCGGCTTGACCGGGTCCGGGTAAACTTAGGTAAGCCTAAGGTTAAGATGGCTGGTTACTGGAAATTGAACGTATTATTTGGTGAGCAAGATTTCCGGGACCAGCATTTACTAATGCTACAGCCGGAATTGTCAGGGGCTGTGGTTGGGAATAAGTGGTGGGATTCTTTGAAATCCAAACTTAGGTCTTTTGCTGCTGATTTTTGTCGCCGACACAATTTAGCAGGATTAGCAGCGCAAGTCTTGTGAGAAAAAAAAGTAGATCGGGCGATCAAATCCTGTGATAGTGGGAACGTAGCCTTAGCTAAGGCGGAGCTGGCCTCCTTGCTTATCAAGAAAGATCAAGCTCTAGTAGTTAGGGCTAGGTTAAAAAGAACGTTTTGCGAGGGTTCGAATATGGCCGCTTCATTGCGTGCAGAGTCGGCATATCGCGAGCATCACATTGCCGGACAAGCAGTGATTAGAGACGTAGGCATTTGTGAGGCTTTCCGTGACTACTTTCAGAAGCTGTTTAACAGGAAGTCCGGTCTGAGCTCTGCTCAGTTCAATGCCTATTTAGCCAACTTTCCCCGCCTCGAGGCGGCTGAAGCGGCTGGGTGCGAGAGTCCCATTACATAGTCTGTGATCTGGGATGCGCTGAAGCAGGTTGGCCTGGACAAGACTCCGGGATTAGATGGTCTTTCTTATGAAATGTATTTGAGGCAGTTGCCCGTCTTAGTCCCCTTGCTGGCACTGATTTACAACATCTGGATGAAGCTCGGGTCTATACCTCAATGCTTCATTAGGGGTGTGATCAAGTCGCTTCGCAAGAACAAAAACGGTGGGGATGGGGTAGATAATTATCGGCCTTTGACGATGTTAAACACAGAGTTGAAGATTTTAGCCAAGGTCTTAGCCGGCCGTTTACAGGCTGTCCTCTGTAGTCTGATTGGTCCCGAGCAGACTTGTGCTGGGAAGAGCAGGACTATTCAAGCCAACCTTTATTTGGTACGCTTGATCATTGAGCAAGTCGACAGTGATGCCACGCTGATCAATTTAGATCACTCCAAGGTTTTCGATATGGTTGATCATCGATTTTCGGAGGTTGTTCTTTCGGTCACCGGTTTCGGGCCGGACTTTCGTACTTGGATCCGACTGCTGTATGCGTCCCCAGGTGCGCTGGTAGAAATGAATAGGGTAAGACCGAAACCTTTCATTTTGTCTCGCTCCATTCGTCACTTTTGTCCACTGTCTCCATTGCTGTACGTTTTTGCGTTGGAACCTTTCCTGTGTAAGTTGAAGACGAATCCGGTCCTTCACGGAATTTCCTTACCTGGTGCTGCTACCTCGGCCAGGTACTCCGCCTATGCTGATGACGTTTCGGTTCTTGCGTCGAGCAGAGGTGAAATGAAGTCAGAAGTCAGAAGAGAAATCAAAGGCTATGGAAATGATGACAGAGTCCTGGAACAACCGCGATAAGTCTGTTGGTTTACGGTTGGCTTCGTGTAAGAGAGTTTCATTACCCGGACCTCTCCTCTCGACGGACGGACCGGTCAATATACTCGGCGGTCCCGACCTCCTATTAGAAATTAACTGGTAGGAGATGCGAGAGAAGGCCGTGGTCGCAATGCGTCTGTAGTCCCGGAGGAATCTTTCTTTGAAGGGGAGGGCGGAAGTATGCGCCTCGCACATCCACCCGATTCTCCTTTACCGACTCTCTGTGCTTCCACTCCCATCTGACACTTTATTGGCGTTTGTAAGGCTCTTGTTCTCCTTCTTGTGGGGAGGCATGGCCGCCATGGTTAGTCGCCAGATCGGTTACCTTCATCCTTCTGATGGTGGTCTAGGGGTGCCTTGCGTTGAGATTTGTCGACATACGCTTTGCATCACTTATCTAGACCGGATGTGTATGCAATTGGATGAGAACGGCGAATCCAGGAAGGAAGACGCGCGTAGAAACTTTCCATCCTCAAGAAGTGTGAGCTCGGCGAAGAAGGGACCGGCCGTTCACTTCGAGGCGAGGGCTCCTTCTATCGCGAATGTCAGGTTGCCCTCAAGCATCTCTTACGGGCCAATGATGGCCTCTCCGACATCCAGCCGTTGTCCCGTAAGGCATTATATCAGGTGTTAGGGGGAACTTTCAGGATGCTTTAATAGACGAGCTCCGTCTGACGAAGCGGGGGTCGGGGGGGTCGCTGCATATGGCCTTGGGCACCCGAGTTGAAATGTCTCACTAACCCTGAGACATCACTCACCTGATTGGTGATTCGAGGGGACTTCTGGGTCGCCAAAAGACTTCGTTCGGCGGGTTTGGCAAAGTCACCAAACTGCGTTTGTTGCAGTCGGAAGGTGGAGACCCTAGGTCACGCCTTTTTTCATTGTAGTGTCATAGCTCCGTTGTGCAAGTTTGTTGAGGACATCATGGTTCGCATGCTGGTGCATAAAAATAATGAAAATATATTTAACTAACACACAATTTTGTGGAGCTTTTTGTCTTTTCCATAAATATATTCATCAGTTTTCCTCTTTGATACAGAGAATTAGTGAATTTAAGCGCAGTTGTTGATAAAATCCAAAGAAGAATCTGCTATGTCATTGATCTTGACATGGCATCTCGGCTTTAATCATTTTCCTACCACAGTAATGTTGTTTTCCTGTTCCTATAAATATAAATATTTTCATGGTAATTGTTCTCATAAATTTTCCTCTTTGTTTCCTAGACTTTATAAATTTAGGTGTAGTACCAGATAGACAGCTAATTTTCATCTTTTTATAGCCGATATAGCGAGATGTAGCCGTAAGTTATATGTTAGAAGGTTAATCTCGCACTTCTTATTTGTGTACCTCTCCTCGGCTTCTTGCTTTCCAGTCAACTTTGATCTTCAGAAATTTAAATGTAATGTCAATCGTTATCTTCTGTTTGTTTTTTTAATCCTGTTCTTTTATTGATCGCGCTTCTTCGTGTTTTTCTTTCTTTTCTTATTTTCTCCGATCAATAACCCCGTGCGTCTTAGTGGCTTTGTCGGTTTGCTTCTGTTGAAATGATTAAAAATAAAATTCCCGAATAAATTCAGCGAGGGAGCACCTGTTAGGGTCCCAGCTATGGACAAATAGTGAACACCCCAAAGAAAGCACTATGTAAGTATAAAAATACATTTTTATAGTAAAATTACCAGCAGTACATTTTTTAAAAATCTCCAACAATACATTTTTAAAACAAAATGGCCAACAATACATTTTATCAATAGCTGAAGGCATACAGATGCGTTTAAAATATATTTAATTGAAGCCATAAAATTGTGTTCTTAATATTTAGATTTCGGCATTACATAACTGTTATGGGAACTCACCCATAATAATAATAATAATGGACTATTCCTGACATTATAAATACTGCGCCTCTCAAGAGGTATATGAGAGATTGTAATAGTGATACTTGTCGAGACAAAATAGTTCACTCTAACCCAATCTGATAGGCATTACTAATACTTCTACTTCTTTGTATTATATTTCTGCTGTAATATATCTTTGTATTCCATACCTGTGTTCGTGTTATTCTTTCATTGGTTCTAACCTTGGACCATCACCGTGGTACAAGGAACTTGGACCATCACCGTGGTACAAAGAAAATTGGACCATAACAATGACCCATAGAGGAATTGATATGCCGCTAAACAAATAGACCAACAATACATTTTATCTGAATTTAAAGACATACCATTGCGTTTAAAATATATTTTATTGAAGCCATAAAATTGTCTTCAAAATATTTAGATTTCGGCATTAAATAACCCATAGAGGTGTTGATCTACCGCTAAACAAAGACAAATCAAATCGAACCTGAATAATTATTTTACATGTTTCCTTTCTTTTCCTTTACGGCCAGTTTTAGACCCACTGGGGTGACAGTGGGTAATCGATTTCTGTTTTTACCTCAGATTAGGTTATTTGCAGTGGCGTGCAGTAATATGAATCTATTTTCGGGGTGTATGATGAAAATTGTTTAGCCTTGAGCAATACTGCATTATCCGTGATTGCATCAGATTTTCATAACGCCCAGGCATTATTGTTTTGATTGTCGATTAGTTGTCCTACAGCCATTGTCTGCAATAGACGTTACGAAAATAGTAACGTCGCACAAACATACTGACAAGCCTTACCAGTAAGAAAATACAATAGACTGGCCCGGAAACTTTGTGGAATGGACATACGAAGTACTAACATGGGCACTGGGTCATGTTTCATTGGAAAAATATGAAAAGAAATGTATATAATAACGGAATTATTCGTTTTGCTTCAATTAATTGCACAACGATGTAGATAGATAGATAGATAGATAGATAGATAGATAGATAGATAGATATAAAGAAAGATGAGGATAGATAGATAGATAGATAGATAGATAGATATAAACAAAGATGAGGATAGATAGATAGATAGATAGATAGATAGATAGATATGAGCATTATAATAATTAATATTGAGTCATGGAGATTTTTGTTTGAACATTATTTTCTTTCTTTAACAGATCTCTTTTAATTATGAACCATTTTTTCTATTGGATATATATATATATATATATATATATATATATATATATATATATATATATATATATATGTGTGTGTGTGTGTGTGTGTGTGTGTGTGTGTGTGTGTGTGTGTGTGTGAAGATAGAAAAATGAAATTGAGAGATAGATTAATGCTCCTGAGAATGAAATTAGCAAATTGATAAATCGAATTAGATTTTTACCTGAAGCATGGTTAAGGTTATTTGCTTAGGAGTAATGGCCACATCAAAAAAGAGTCTAGATGCAGATGTCATGGTGCTTTTATCCATCAACAGAAAAATGATTTCGTCCCTGAAATATCATAATAGGGGAAAGAGAATAATTTGCAGGAAGTAAAGCACTACAACGTCTGTGTATCTCTTTATCGATATCTATTCATATCTACCTCTCTATCTCAGTATGTTCATATCTGTCCGTCTATCTATCTATCTATATATATATATATATATATATATATATATATATATATATATATATATATATACAGTAGCGGTCATAATATAAGGAACAGAAACAACAAAGACATAAATATGTGTATTACTTAAAAAAGTAATGCAGGATTAGCAATGAAATTTTACCGAATAAAGATTAAGGTGTAATGCATAAATATTATACAAAGTTACAAAAATTTACATAATAGTTTTATCTATATTCGGTAAAAATTTCATTGCTAATTATGCATTACTTTTTAAGTAATACACATATTTAATTTTTGTTGGTTCCGTTCATTATATTATGGCCGCTATATATATATATATATATATATATATATATATATATATATATATATATATATATGAAGAAATATATTTTTAAGGTGTGCTATATTTATGGGATAAAGTGCTCAAAGATAGAGGGCACGTAAATATAAATATAAAAGTGAACTTTGAAGTCAACACTCAGAAGCGACAGGCTGTGTCACGCTAGACGCAATATATCTATCTATCTATCTATCTATCTATCTATATCTATATATATATATATATATGAAATGGACAAAGTCCGACAATTATTTTAAGACAAATGTTGTTAATACTGTTTATTATAAACAGTGCATCTACTTAAATATTTGTATCTATAAAAAGAACGTATAAACAGAAAAAAAACATATAAAAAATGTCTTAAAATATATATCTTTATTTCTCGCTTTCTCTCTCTCTCTCTCTGGATATATACATATATATTACAGCCTGTTTCTCTATCTTAATCTATTTCTATTCCTCTCTTCCTTTCTCTCTCTATCTATCTATCTATCTATCTATCTATCTATCTATCTATATATATATATATTACAACCTCTTTCTCTATCTTAATCTACTTCTATTTACCTATCTATCTTACATATATAATTCTGTTTATATCTATATCAACTTCTTTCTATATATCTGACCATGTTTATATGTATGCATCTATCTCATTCTATTCCTATATATATATATATATATATATATATATATATATATTTCATTTGTCATATCCATTTTTAACTAATACATATTTATTTCAGTCTACTGATATCCATATAAACTTCCTTCTATCTATCTCCACTTTATATCTATCTTCATCTCTCAAAGCAATTGTCTCAGTTTTGTCTTATATTATATATATTATATATATATATATATATATATATATATATATATATATATATGCTCATAGATTTCATTTGCTCTTTATATATATAGATAGGGTGAGCGATGTTTATATATGCTCTCTCCATAGATAGAGAGAGAAAAAGAGAGAAAGACTAAAAGACTTATGGATCTACAGTCAGACAGTGAGTCTGCCTAATGGTTAGTAAATATACTGGTAACGATGAAGTAAAGAAATGTCTTTAAATGGAAAGCATCAGTGCTATGCTTTGAACAGAGATTGAAATGTTGGCTTTCTTGTCTATCCCCTTAAGAGTTTTGACAAAATCAATATCCGTTTTGCTTGAGTTCTCCTGCTGTTTCTTCGCCTGAGAATTGGATTTGATTAGAGATTACTGAATTAGGGGGTCCTCAGCCATCGTCCTTCGATATGGAGACTCCAGACAACAGGTACACGCAGTGATCTACATGCGTACACAGATTCATACAATAAACTGACATACACGACGTCTCTTCAATAATGTATGAAACCATTTTCAATATCTGAAGAACTGGTTGTGCGGTTTTGATGCAATAAACCACGACTGAAGAGACATTCTCCCGTTGTGTTTGTAGGAGCCACAAGGCAACTTCCACCGAATAAAATCACCTCCATGACGGACAGCTTTTTCCCAAACCTTACTACTTTAGAGAACACACTCCCGGGTACGTGCTTCCTTGAACATTTGGCCTTTTTGAGGTCAAGGTTCAATCCTTTTCTTTCCTCCTTTTCTTGATAATTTTCACTACTTATCATTTTACAAGAATTGGTCGTGCCGGGTATGACGATAAACTATATCCTAAAGCACGTTCTCTGATCGGGAGATTGGAGGTTTTGAGGTGTGTGCAACCACTTTATAAGTACTACTAGCAGTAGAGCCCGGCGTTGCCCGGCGATGTAACAATAAGAGATAGATCAAGTATCGACCATCATAAAGACTGAAAAGATTATTGTTTAAGGTTGACGGACACGCATGTCTTAATTAGTTTTTTTTTTTTTTTACGAATTGGTCAAACACAAACTCAAACAAAAGCATTGTTTTCAATCGTTACGTGTCTACCGATTGAATAGAATTTTATTATAAACAATTGTCTTGTAAATGGAATTTTTAAAGCATTCTGAATGTAAAAATAAAGAAAAAGTGTGCAAGACAATAAGAAACACTACCTGCCAAAAAAAAGTGAAGTTTTGTTGAAATCGGTTGAAAAATGTAGGAAATCCGATCCCATATATAAACGAACACACATGTGGCACCCTGCATTATTAGAAAAACTAAAAAGAAATATTCCTAGAAATATGATTTAATTTTTATTCGGTTTATTAACCAGTTGTTAGTTATTTAGACGAAGAGTAATTAAGTTTTGAGAATATTTCTCTAATTGTATTTAGGCGATCCTAAGGGAAGAAGAAGAAAAAAGAAAGGAGAGGAGGAGAAATAGATAAGCCGGTCATAAGCGAAAACAGGTGTCAAGAGATATCTAGGCCAACGCGCCTGACCGAATTTCAAGAACAATGGAAATTGTTATTTGAAAGAATAAGTTTAGAGATAATGAACGGACATGGTAAAAGTGGATGAACATACGTACGATTGATAAAATATCGGTCAAAACATCTGGCCTACTTTTTGTGTCCACGGAATGTGGGGAGCTCATTATCAGTTTGGAGAAATGGGATTTTTTCAGAACAATGGAAAATTTGAAAATAAGTTTAATCAAAAAAAAAAATACGTACGATTGATAAAAATATCGGTCAAAACATCTTTTTGGAATGAGATTATCAGTTTGGAGAAATGGTTTTTAGACCGGTGTCTTTTGGATGAGAAGGTGACCGCTGGAATTGTATACAGATCCTGACCTGTTGAAGATTAGAACCCCACGATGATGAAGTGAAGATATTTTCAATTCAGATAATTAAGATTTTGACTGTCAGGTCTGAATGAAAATAAAGGAATGAAAACAATTGTTTTGGCTCACAGAAAGCGCCAGCGAGACGAGAAAAATTCTTCCTGAAGTCACATCTAATTAGCGGCGGGCTGTTTTGACAAAAACCAAAAGGTGAGAAAGGCCGAGATTGTCATTTTCGTGCGTGCGAAAAAGGCCAAATTGATTTTTGTTTTTTTAGCAAGGTGTTTCTTTCCCAGAACAAAGCCGGGATAGACCACGCCCGATTGGAGACGTCACGAAGGACGGGAGACGCCCAACCAGAATCTCATTAGCCGAAAGCGGTCACGTGATATGCGAGAAAGAGGAGAAAGGACGCTCGACCAAGAACCATTGGTCGAAAACGGTCACCTGACATACGAGAGACCGGGAGAGATGGGTATGCGCCTCCCCCCCAGAGGCACTGTGAGGAAGTAGGGGTGAAAATAAGAGCGATAATGGGAAATCAGAACTAATGCGACTTTTGGAATTATCAAGGAAACCCTGACGCCGACAGACCCACCCCAGTTTGTTGCGGCGTCAATAAAAGCAGGACCCAATCGACAGAAATCAGAGAGTTGCGGGGTAGACGGCCAGAGCAGTTGGAGAGCGGACGGCGGGCCCCTGTTCATTCGCCCTTGCGGGCAAGAAGGGTCGGTCCGTTTGGCCCGGACAGGCAGAGAAGTTGCAGCCAAGTCGAAGAGAAGAAAAATTGCTCGAAAGCCGCAGAGAAGTTGGAGCGGAATTGCAGGCCAGACAGGCAGAAGAGCTGCAGGCCAGACAGGCCGAAGAATTGCAGGCCAGACAGGCAGAAGAGCTGCAGGCCAGACAAGCAGAAGAATTGCAGGCCAGATAAGAAGAAGAGCTGCAGGCCAGACAAGAAGAA
The DNA here is from genome assembly GCA_903632075.3 of Acanthosepion pharaonis. Lineage (NCBI taxonomy): Eukaryota > Metazoa > Mollusca > Cephalopoda > Sepiida > Sepiidae > Acanthosepion > Acanthosepion pharaonis. The sequence goes on along the minus strand of CAHIKZ030005356.1, from coordinate 861,152 downwards.
GAGCTGCAGGCCAGACAGGCAGAAGAGTTGCAGGCCAGACAGGCAGTAAAAGTTGCAGGCCAAACAAGCAAATGAGTTCAGCCCCGGAAGGCAGAGAGAAGAGTTCACCTCAGACGGCAGAGAGAAGAGTTCGGACCTTGGCGAGAAGAGTTGCAGGACGGAAGAAGAAGAAGTTACTTGCAGTTGCGTCTAGAAGAAGTTGAAACCAGGCCAAGCCTGAGGGTGGAAATTCGTCCAACCCAAATCGAAGTGAAGAAATACGTCCAACTCAAGCCGAAGGAATAAGCTCGTCCAACTCAAGCCGAAGAAAGAATCAGCCGTGAACGACTGGTAGAGATTAGCGCCCAGTGTCGAAACCAAACCACACTCCGACATACAAAATTCTAGAGAGTAGGCAACTCGAAGTCTTTAAATTGTATGATAGAAGCTTGGTGCCACAGTCCACAAAACGGGTCGGGAAGTAAGAATAATTTTTTATGTAACGAACATTAGATATAAAGGTTGTTACCCTTTCTTATCAGTAATTTTTTTGCCTCGTGAGTTTTTTTTTTTTACTTGTGTTGCCCACCCCCGTTGAACCCAGCTGGCATACGGCCCCGACTCCTGTTTGATCCCGTCTGTCTAAGATCTAATCACAACGTGGGTAGGCAGACCGGAGATCAGTACAGTTACCCTAGTAACCAGGTGTTGGAAGCGAGTTGGGAACGGCGAGGCTGGTAATCATCTAACCAGAGGGTTGGAACGTCACACTTGGAGCAGCGAGGAGCGAACAGCTGACGCCGCGGCAAAAAAACGTCACAACTGGTGCTGTCCGTGACAAGGATCGACCCTTGGGCGGCCACATCACGTCACGTCACAGTTGGAGCCGCGAACGAGATCGAACGACAGAGTCGACGCTGCGACCAAGGAGGGGCGACGTCACACACACACACAAACAACCAACCTGGGTTTTATAATAAGTATAACTCGATAACTCGATATTAATAAGTATAACTCGATATGAGTTGTCCCCCTTTCATTACTGCCTCTTATTCGCGTTTTCAAATTGATTTCGTGCAAAAACAATTGTGTTTTTCCAATTTTTGGCGCTGTCAGAACCACCGCAAGGTAATTTTACGTAGTCCTGTGAAGTTTTGTTGAAATCGGTTGAAAAATGTAGGAAATCCGATCCAATATATAAACGTACAGACACACACACACACACACACACACACACAACCTGGGCTTTATAATAAGTAAGATTGGTCCCATGTCCACCTTTACCGAAGTGGTAGCACCTGCTAGGGTCCCAGCTATGAGAAAATAGTGAACACTCAAACAAAATCAACAGAACATTCTTATTTAAAAAATGAGTAACAATTTAATAGTAAAATGACAATCAATGTATCATATAGGAAGAAAATGAGTAACTATCGACACCGAGGTTCGAGCTTGGCACTCTGGACTTATGAACATATGTTTTCCGCCAAGTGTATAAATAACGGTGTGAGGCTACTGACTGTACTGATTATTAAATGATTATTGAGTGGAACTACCCAGTCGAATTAGCGTGTATTATTGTGCGTTGATGATTTGGGTTTTGATTTAGGATTTACCAGGCGTCAAGCCGAGCCAAGCCGAGCCAAGCCGAGCCGATCCGCGTTACTAACAAGGGATTCACTGAAATGATTAATTATCTTTGGTTGACTTTTACTTCTTTGTTTTTGTTAAGTATTTATTTGCGGTTGTAATTAAATACTGTTTTATCTTAACATTGAAGTCTTGGGTTATACTTAATTAATAATGGCCACTGTACATCACAAAGGAATGCAACGCTAAAAAAAATATGAAAATACATTTTTATAATAAAATTATCAACAACATATTTTATGATCTACAAACTGAAGTTGTAAAAAAAATATACTTTTGCTTTGAAAGTATAAAATTATGTAGAAAATATAAAGATGTTGGCATTAATTAACCCACAGAGATGTTTATATGCCGCTAAACAAAATCAACCAATCAATCATGAATTGGCGAACATGCATTGTGTCAGACGCTACTGTGCGACCGTCGTTTTCAGGCTGCGTGAGCGAATAATTTATTCGTGTCTCGCGTAAGGTGTTTCTGGCAATCTATATCACCACACAGGCTTGTCATTCAGCCGAACAACCACAGTTTAAATTTGACTCCCTGTGATATCTGACGTTTCCCAAAACAAAAACTGTCTTTGAAAAAAAAAAAAAAAACAAAACAAAACAAAAAAAACAAGGAAAAAGAACAAAAAAAAATTTCTCACATGGACGAGATTAAGGAGAATGTGATATTTGATGGAGAGTGTAAACCTTTCTGAAAAATGGAAGCGATGCTTTGTGAGATTCCAAGGGGGTATCCTTGGAAGGAAAGTAAAATTCCATTATTCGTGGTAGGCTGTTTGTTCTACAATATTCAATGGTTGGAATTTCTTCGGACAGAACTTACGTCTTTTTTCATCCAAATTCCTATTTCAATATGTTATGAATTTAATTAAACCATTTTCGGGATAAGACAATTTCTTTATCCGTGTTTATTCCAGCATTAATATTTCGGTGTTGACATCCCTGTAATACAATTTCGTTATCAGCAAAATTCTAGATGATTCATCCGCCCACGCAGAAACAACGTCACTGTTTTCGCAGCTGAAGATAGTAAACAATAGAACCAATTAGTAGTAACTTTATTCTTTAGAATGCCAACTAAAAGTGATCGATTGGCGCGTAAGTGAATGTATCGAACTAAACTATAATTCAAACACCTCAATTTCTCATTCTGTGCCGCTATCCACTACACCACCCGCACATCCCAGATTATCTTATTACAAATCAAATGTAGATATGTGACCTTTTCACGTACTCACCTTCGACACTGACGCACCTGTCCTATTGCAGTGTAGAGATACTCGCGTAGGAGAACGGGATGTGTTGCAACTTTTTTCTTTATTTCAGCCAGTCCGATGCACGAGAGCCACTCAACGTAGAGATATCGTATATTTCGGCGTATAAGGCGAGCTTTAGATAAGACGAGGTCAGAAAAATATAGCAAATTTTCATTGATTTATCCTATACCTGTAGTGTAAGACGACTGCTTATTGGTTATATAAAGATGTTACTTACTGTGTCCTTAGAAATTCAAAATAAACGAAATAACAAAACTGATTCTATATCATGTTTTTCCTGCAGACATCCCCTAAAAGGGAAACCATTGTTTTGCTTACGTTTCATCACGTGATCTCTTGTGAATACTACTTCTTCTTCTTCCTCTTCTTTTCCTATAGATAAACAGTTACAAACAGCCTGGTGTACTAATGGCCATTTACTTATACCATCGACAAGCACACAATACCCCTAATAACAGTACGATAATAGTACATACCTGTGAACGCAATTATAACTGATTATTTACATTTTCTCAGCTGAGCTTCCATGGATACAAGATGATTTCATTAATATGGAATTATTCTTTGAATAGGCAATTTATTATGAATTTATTCCAGTAATATAAAAGGTAGATATGGTTTTATTTATTTTATTATCAGTTTATTTGATAATGTGAATCTTTTCATGTACGTTATTAGTTATCGCACCAAATACGAGGCTAGCCTGCCGACAAATATCACTTGGAATTTAAGGTTTCATTTTTTTAGAATTGTAGTATAAGAAGACTCCCAAATTTTAAGTGTGATTTTTGGGCTTTAAAGGTCGTCTTATACGTGGAATTATACGGTGCTTTTCAAAAAGGTAGTGTTGGATGAGTAGTGTAATATCAGCGTAAGATAAGGTGGTAGAAGCTGACGAGAATAAGGAGGAAAGATAACGCTTGACTCCTGACTTGAAGAGATCAAGCGTTCAATGTGAGCACCCACGCAGGAGTCTGTTCCCCCAGAGCGGCAGTTCTTGGAGAGAAAAAAAAGCTATCTGAGTGGATCTTTGTCTCTTACATTTTGAACACCGGAGAAATGATGGTGATTTGACTCTGTGGAAGTGGCATGGTGTAACTAAAGAATCGAATTTATCTGAATATTTGCCATGGAAATAGCAATATGGCAGCGATAGTCTTACAACGTTGAATCTGGAAGAAGGACGCAGCATTGGAAACCACCCGTGAACCTCCACAGCAACATGGTCAACTGTATGAAACTGCTTCCAAGATAAAGGTACATTCTATGATATGGAAGCATCCATCGTTAATTGATGGTTACTGTACCGTAGGCTGCGTTTCAGATTCAGTCACTTTCTTACAGGCGTAAAGTTGCATCCCTGTGCCATTTCTATAAATATTTTCACGGTAAGTGTTAGGAAGAACTCTTTCCTATGGTGTCTAGACTTGATGAATTTAAACGCAGTACTAGAATGGTAACAAGTCCTGATCAGTTCACAGTTAAATTGGCAAGATTTAACTGTAAGTTCTACGTAAGTTTTTTCTTGAACTTCTCATTTGTGGAACTCTCTTCCGACTTCTTGCTTACCAGCTATCTTTAATCTTCAAAAATTTAAATGCAATCTCAATCGTTATCTACTGTTTTCGTGGTCCCTCTTTTTTTTTCTCGCTCTCCAACGTTTGTCTTTTTTTTTCTTGTTTTTCCACATTCCTGAAAGCCCCACACATATTTTTATTGAAACTGAGAACTAAAGGGAAAATTAAATAAGTCTTCATTACTATGACAATGCTACTGAGCTGAGTGAGCTGCATCATTTGTTTATTACACTAGCCAACAATTTTTGTTTTCATTGGCCATGGGATATTAGAATGCTTTTAAGGTAAAATCAGAATTGCTGAATCCGAAAATGTTCTTAATTCTGTTGAATTGGCTTTACTTTTCAAGATATTGTACACCAATAAATTTCAATGATTTAATTTTCTCTGAATATTCTAGCTTTGATCTCTCTACTTGTTGCTTTGTGTTTGTGTCAGGGGAGATAACTCTACTCAAGAAAGAGAATTCTTCACTTTGAGTACAGAAAATTACTTCAGACAGAATACTTCCAGACAAGGAGAGAAACAAAATTCCTGCCATTTAAACACATACACGTGGATTGATTATATATTCTCAAATTGCCGTATTATTAAAAAAATGCAGTCTCTTAAATTTTCAAAAAAATTCAACCTTAGCGTTGCGACCGCACGCTCCAAAAGTTTGTATCCGTTAACAATAACATATTTCAAAAAAAAAAAATATTTCGATTCGCATTTTTAATTTTTTCGTCTCCGATGCTACCTGGATTTTACCAAAACAAAATAATTTTCATGTCTGAAGATGACTGAATGTACAGTTGAAAGTACTTGCGTATTAAAAAAGACCTCATACAGCTTATAATTATTAAAAACAAGGATCATAACATTAATCGAGTGATTTGTAGGTTAATGCATCTTTAAAATTTTGTTAGCGAAGGGATTTCGCCATTTTATATCATTAGCTTTACTAATTTACTTTTTGTATGAATGATTCATTGTAATATATATATATATATATATATATATATATATATATATATATATATATATGTGTGTGTGTGTGTGTGTGTGTGTGCGTGTGTGTACAGTACTGTGCAAAAAAGTGATTCAGCAATAATTTTTTCAATTATTTTTAAGTTTAATTGCAAATAAATCTTTTTTATTTATTCCTCAGTTAAAAATATTCATATTATTAGTAAAATTAAAAAATATTTCGTAAATATTATTTTATAAAAAAAAACAAAATCTTTTTCTCTGAACATGCTAGATTTGCTTTCTCTCCTCGTTGCTTTGTTTGTGTCAGGGGAGACAACTCTATCCTAATAGTACAGAAAATTAATTCCGGACAGCAGACTTCCTGACAAGCTGAAAAGCAAGGTTCCTGCCATTTAAACACATGCACGTGGAATGATTTTAATCCTTTTTCCTCCAAGCAAGTTGAGACAAAAAATAAATAATGTTTGTATTTAAAATACAATTGCACTTTTATTTTATATTCTTTGTTTATGCTATCAGAAGACAACAATTTATATTCCTCAAAAGTGTATAATTCTTTAGATATTAAGGAGAAACACTGAATACCATTGTTCTATATATTTAGCGATTCTTGATAAAATCTAAAGAATCAGCAATATTATTGGTCCTGATCTGGTGTCTCGGCTTCAGTCATTTTCCCGTCGCTGTAATGTATCTTCCCTGTGATTTTTTCTGTAATTATTTTCATGGTAATTGTTAGGATGAACTCTTCGCTATGGTTGTCTTATTCGCCTCCCCCACAGACAATGAATTGTATAAAGACTACTTAAGTCTTTCATAGAGACATTGTGGTATTATGGTGGATGTAGTAAGAAAGGTAAGTAAGAATGCGTTGTTGTGGTGTAAGGAATATTGTGGTATGTTTGGGGCAGTGTTTGTGACTAGCAAAGTTTAAAGTTAAAGCAGAAGAAAACTGTACTTTCCCCCATTCGTCATTTTGGCCTTGTGACACATTTCTGTACATAATAGAATAAATATCACTTCGCTATGATGCCTAGCCTTTATAAATTTAAGCGCAGTACTAGAATGGCGGCAAGGTCTCATCAATTTACAGTTTAATTGGCTAGATGTAACAGTAAGTTCTATGCTAACAGTTTTTTCTCGCCCATCTCTCTTGTGGAACTATCTCCCGATTGCATGCTTCCCGATCTAACTTTGATCTTCAAAAATTTAAATGCACTGCTAATCGCTATCTTCTGTCTTCCTAATTGCTCTTCTTTTATTGTCCTCGCTCTTTCATACTGCTTTCTGTCTCCTAATTCTTTCACACCAACTAACACTTAGGTCTTAGTGGCTTTACTGCCTTACTTGGGGTTAATTAAAAAAAAAAAAAAACTTCATTGCTGCTCTGTCAGGCAAACAGTAATATACTGTGAAAGCCTGGGCAGATTAAGCTAAACTGTTCGTTGAAAGAACCCCGGACGTTTACGTGAGGATTTTATCTTGTTGCGCAAGAATGTCGTCCTAACCACGGACAACCATGAGAAACTAGTGGCTCCACCGATATGGTTGAGATGGTTGATCGCAACCAGTATATTCGCTCCTTCATATTACCATTTGTTTGGGTCTCCCAAATGATATTTATCCAGGAAAAGGTCCTACGCAGATAACGTTGCCGTCCTTGGTAGAAGGCGAAGGACTGTAATCTTCATCTTTATTGCCATGTTCAAAACATTTCGGTCGTTGTACGCTCTGGACTTCTTCAGGTGATTAGAATTTCGAACTGAACCCTTTATTTCGCCCACCGGGGTAGATTGTTCTAGTCCCACGTGCCTCTATACAGCGGTATATATGTGATAATTAATAGCTGTCTGTAGTCTAAGGAGGATATACAGTGTCTAATTATGGGATATTAAAACTGTTCATAGATTCATATGTTATCTATGCCTACGTTGACTTGTAGATGTAATGTTTTACTGTAATCCATCCGTATTACATTGAGTAATTTAAAACATATGACTAAATTATAAGATAGGTGTAATCCTGCCATGAGAAAATCATGAAGAGACTATACAAACCTCCTCCTGGTCTATGGCACAAAAAAGTTGGGGACCACTGGTCTAGATAACCGATAAAATGTAGGCAGTATTTTTTAGTTACTCAGTATTTACAGCCAGGTCTGATTACTACATTTGGTATCATTAGTAATACTATTATAACTTAGTAAAATTATCTTAAATAAATTATTCAAGTTCACCTTTTGAGTGAAAATCAAGCAAAATCATTTATTCTTAGAAGAAAAACTTTTCATTGTGAAATCTAATTTTTTTCTCAACATGAGAAAATCATGAAGAGACTACCTCTACCTCGCTCTGTTAGCCCACCTATAGTTCTTGTTATTGCTTCGAAGACTGCAATCAGACCTATGTGAGAATACTAGTCTGTATTGTCGTCCAAGGAGGTTATACAGTGTTCAAATATCGGGTCTGAAAACTGTTCATACTCTCCCTTATCTATGCATATGTTGGCTGCAGATTTAGACGTTTAATGTAACCCATCAATATCATCTTGAGTAGTCTGCAACATATTCACTGCGTGGACATTTTACTTTTCGTCCGTGTATAGTGTATATGTATTTATATAATTTCGGCAGTACTTCGAGTACTTGAAAAAAAAAATTCGGTTTGGCAATTTAATTTCAAGTATTGAAACTTATTCAGGATACTGGGATTTTATTTTCGCCAGTATATATATAAAAACTCAAGTATTTAAACATATTCAGTGTTCTGGTATTTTATTTTTCGTCAGTGTATATATATTTATAGTGATTTTCCAAGCGTAGCTTGGATGTGGCACAAGGCCGAATGTAAGAGGCACCCAGTCAGGATCGAACTCACTACTCATTCGTAATTGTTCTAACGAGACAAGCTTGCTAACCATTACACCACCTCGAGGCGCCCGTGTATATATATTTATATATGTGCAGCTATAGCCTCTAGGATAAGACTAAAGATAGATGAGAGATTCAATTCATTAAATTTTCCATTTAATTAAGTGATAACTTTTATCTGCATTAGTTTCTTAAGGTAGACAATATTCCTTTTCTCCAGTCAATTGAATTTAAAATTAGTACGCACTCGTAGAAACTATTTCTATTAAGTTAAAAGCTCTTGGGAATTTGCAGAGTCCAGTGATAGAAATTAGTAGCTGACGAACTTCCTCTAATTGTAAACATTTGATAAGCCTTAAGATGATTCTTTCATTGGTTTGAAATCGTGCCAAGCAGTTTTCTCCTACCGTGACTAGTTAATCGCCTAACATATAAAAGCAACAGTTTACAAATATATTTAATATATACAAGCATTTGTTAGTATGAATATATGCTTTAAGCATGAGTTATCTGCCTTACTACGAGTTCAGACAAAACTAAATTTCAGAAATGCACCTTTGTACAAATTACATTATTTACATTATTCAGACTATTGTCCTCATCTTTGCCGCCATATTTATTACAACATTTCGGCCGTTGTACGTTCCGGCCTTCTTCAGATGGTTGGAATGTCGAACTGAACCCTTTATATCTCTCACTGGGGTAAACTGTTCTAGTGCCATGTTTAATGGTTATCAGTTATCTCCTGTTAATTCCCCTTAACCGGGTCCTTGAGGACAGATGGCACAGAGGATAAAGGTGTTATTTAGATCTAGTGACAGGACCCAAACAGTGCAAGTTCAATACCCGGTTAAGGCAGTCGAGAACTTTCAGAGGGAAATTAACATTTATCAATTTATTTTTAATTACATATAATAATAGTATCAATACGTAGAGATAAATTTATTCTTAATTTATTAAATTGTTTTCCTAATAAATTACATTTGTTCATTGGATTATTAGTATAGAGAGAATTAACATCTAAATTAACCATATACTTATCATATCTAAATCTTTGATATTTTTTAGTAAGTCAACTGAATTCTTTAGATTTAATGATCTGCTACTACCAAATAGAAGGGTTAGAAAATTTGAGAAATGACCCCCCCCCCATCTTATTTATCATATGTTCGATTGTTTATTTAAGGGATTCTCTTGTGTGGTTTGCGGAAGAGGGCTCAGGCAGGTGATGCCCGTTAAAATTTATGCCAATCTTACAGGTTTGCAGTTCCCTTCAACCATTGCGTACTCCGAATGTCTTTAATCATTCCTCTGCTCATCTCTACATTGCAACGCGCGGCTGGCAACTCTAGCCTGCGGCATCGTTACTTCCTTGTGTGATAGTCCATACACCGCCAAAGTGCGTTCCAAAACTACATTCAACCCTAACTGTTAATACCGGCCCGTGACTGGAAATCTCTAACATCTGCTTCGTTGTCACTTGATCCCAAATTTTCATTTATTTATATTATTATTTTAATCTTTTTTGCTCAAGTAGGTTGACTTCTTTTGAAAATCCTATTTCACATATACGCACATTAAACCTCGACCTTGCGGATAAATGCCTACTTTAGAACTGTACATAAAAAAACAAACTCAAAGCTCCTAAGGCTAACATGAAATCACCGTCGCCTACAATATGGGTATCCAAACCAAAGCGTCACAAAACTCCTCTCAACTTCAGAAATGATTCAAACTATTATCCTCATTGTTGCAGCATTAATCACAACCCTTTGCCTCGCCTCACCTCCATCCCTCTTCAGAATTTAAATTAAACACCACGACTTGGTGACTAACTGAGATTATTATTTACATTTTTCGTCACCTTTAACCCAATTTATCTGGTCTACTGACTGGGCTTGACAAATTTGATCTTGCATTCTTCTTGATTTGCAATATAAGATTCTCTTCCCTTTCATAAAGTGCTTCCTATCGGCCAAAGTGATCCTTGTCGCCACACAGACAAATACTTGCGGGAACTTGGTAGGCAGCTTTTAGAATTCTAGATTCAATTACTCCAATATCAGTAAAGTATCCGGAAAACCATTCCGACCTCGGAAGTCTTGGCATCTTAATTACCCAAAGGAAGATTGGTCATTGACTATTGTGGCATTATCGGGAAAATTGATTCTGGTGTCATCATTGGATCAGGCGTCTAAAGAAGCGATGTCTAAAGAATTGGTCTCGTCTTTGTCAGTTGCGCTTGCCATGACAGATAAAGATTTGCGTTTTTGACACAGAGTTCACCCCATACAAGGCTCAAGAGCCATTCGTAGGAGATATGTGAAGATTACGAGGATGGGGAGGATAATAAAGATTGATCTTTGGCTATTTCTAAGAGATATTTGTTTATTATTTATACTAACTTCATCTAATACAAGACACAAGAGCCATTTGTGTGTTACTGAATATAAGAGGAGGTCTGAATAGGATAAGAAGGATAGATAGCAATTACCTCTTGAGTTGAGAATATTACGATTGTGGTGTTCAGGGAAGCACCCAATCGGGAGTTTGGAAAAAAGCTCATTGGGTGGAACATCTTCTTTACGACTGGAATACGGAGGTAATGCGGGGGGTGGGGGTATTAGACTCACTGATGTAGAATGGCGGGTTCTACTTGCAAATGTTTGAATTGATGGAACTACAAAATGGAGTCAATCTGAACATTTGCCATGGAAATAGCGAAGGTGTATAGAGAAAGAGACCGGAGAATGGAAATTGTAATCAGCTTTTGTAATGCAATCGATCCTGGTCAGACTTCAGTCACTTTCTCACCGACGTGACGTGGCCTCCCTCTGTCTTTTCTACAAATATTTCCATAGCAACTGCTCTGATTAGATTTTTTCCCTGGTGTACCGACTACATAAATATAATCGTGCTAATAGATTGACATCTATGTCACACCATTTTACTATTTTAATAGCTAAATGCAGACGCCCCTTCTACTCCAAAAGTTTTTCTCGAACCTCCCGCCTGTGGAACTCCCTTCCGTTTACTTGCTTCCCTGATAACTACAATCTCCAAAATGCAACATCAATCACCATCTTCTGTCTTCTTGAATCACGTTCATCATTTCTCCTTTCCCTAATCCCCCCAATTCTCCGACTTCTTTTGCACTTTTCATTCCTTGTAACACCCCTCCCCCAAACTTACTACTTCCGATTTTTACCTGACCACCCCCCGGACTACTACTTGCCAGATCTGGAGGCAAACTCCTCGAAATTCTGGTTGGAATCAAAATGGAATATCTGTTCTCCACTTTGTCTGATTAGCTTCACTTTAGTTTTGGATACTATTATAGATTGTACACATACAGACACATAGACACACACACACCCCTACATAATATATATATATATATATATATATATATATATATATATATATGTACACACACATACATGCATACATACTTATATGTGAATACATATATAAACATACATGTATATATGCATACATACACACACATATATATACATATATACATGCATACACACATCTATATATATGTATACATGCATACACACATATATATACATGCATACAGACACACGTATATATACATATGTACAAACATACACACGCATATATACATATATAAATGAAAACACACACATATATACATGCAAACACACACACACACACTCACACACACACACACACACATATATATATATATATATGAAGGATGAAACGCGTCAAACGAATAGTCCAGGAAAAAATATGGGAATCATAGTCACTGACATTTCAACCCGGTCGCTGCACCTCCGCCATAGCAGGAAAGAGGAAAGGTTGGAACATTCTGATGCTTGTGTGAAAGTGGTAAGTGTATGGAGAAACAAAATTAAACCGACCTTGTTTCATTCCACCATTATGGGCGGTGTGTAAATATGGTTTTACTTCAGTTCAAGCGCTACCATCCCCAACAGTTACTCATGGTAAAGTGAGAATGGTGTAAGGGCGTACGGAGACGGAACTAGGGGTCCATTCTATTGTTAAATAATCGTTTAGCAGACTATTATTTTTACAGGAAGTGCACCCGACTTCGAGGTCAGATGAAAGACAAAATAAGGAAGTTGATTTTGACTGGCTGGGCCAGCGTGGGAATGATAGAGATCTAGAAAGTTTTTTCAGTAAGTCGAGTCTTAACAGTCAAACAATGTAGACATGTTTTCTTTCGTGTCTGAAACGGCTCCCCAGTGAAATGAGAGCGACTTCACTGGATAGTTAAAAATATACACGTCGATGACATTAATAATACTAGATAAGTTTCAAATTATCAAAGTCACAGACATCAGCCATTGTAACCAAAGACTTTTGTGCTGGAGAATTGTCCTGATAAACCGAAACCCCCTTCGTCATTTTTCATCGGAGTTTGGTCTAGTGTGCTTTTTGTAACTGACTCGACAAGTTGGTATAGTACTCTCCATTGATTATGCGGTTATAACACAATGCCGTTTGCATCCCAGAAAACTGAGGTCATCATTTTTTCTGCAGATGAAATGACCATAAACTTACTTTGAGCAGGTGAGGAAGGCTGTTTCCACTGCAAGGATTTTCTCTTTGTCAAAGAGATGAGGCCTATTCTCATCCTGGTTTAGAAAACATTCAAGGAAACCCGCTGTAGCTGACTCATTGTCAGATTTTCCAGTGATGCGATCAGCCTGGTGTGCTCTTGACCAAGTGTCAGAAGACGTGACACCCACCGAGCAGAAACCTTCATCATGGCAAGTTCATTGTGCAAGATACTCTCCACTCCCTCAATGGATATGATGAAACCATTGACTCTTTGATTCATTGTCAATCGCCTGTCATCCATCGCAATGTGGTGAACATGGTCAATGTGTTGCTCTTTGGTGCCAGTTACAGGACGTCCAGACCATCGGTCATTCTCAAGACTCTCCCTTCCTCTCCTAAATTCAGGTGCCCACTTAATGTAGCAACCATATCAGTATGATTGTCCCCTTGGAGCTAAACCGTTTTTTGCAGGTACTGATGATACTACGATACCAAATCTTATCCATTTCCAACAGAAGTCGATACTACCTACATTTGAAGTCTTCTTTGAACAGTCAGATGTCAATGAACGGGGAAAGAAACAATGCAGTTATTAATAAGAGGAATTGTATCATAACTCCTTTTCCTTTTCAGCCCACACTCGTATATGGAAAGAAACAATGCAGTGATTAATAAGAGGAATTGAAAAGAATGCATGCAAGATGTCACAGCTGTATCGTAACTCCTTCACAGACAATGAACTTTTCAGCCCACACTCGTATGTAGAAAGAAACAATGTAGTTATTAATAAGAAGAGTTGAAATGAATACATGCAATATGTCACAGCTGTAGTATAACACCTTCATAGTCTAGAAACTTTTCCGCTCACACTCGTATTTAGAAAGAAACAATGCAATTCTTAATAAGAAGAGTTGCAATGAATGCATAAAAAATTCACGGCTCTAGCATAACTCCTTCATAGGCTACGAGCATTTCAGCCCACTCTTGTACCTGGGAAGAAACAATATAATTCTTAGAAAGATGTGATCAAAGGAATACTTGCAAGATTTCACAGCTCTAGCATCACTCCTTCATAGTCAGCCTATGAACTTTCCAGCCCAAACTCATACCTATGCAACCCTTATTCGAAAGGGAAAATGGCAAGTCTTTATGTGTCAGGTGTATAATTTCCACCATTGCTAGAGACTCTGTCTGTGAAAGCATGGCTGGTGATCGGACGATTTCCTGCAGAAGAAAGCAATCAAAACTTGAAAGATTCTCTTTGTCCGTTGGATTGCTTTGAAAATAACAAATACAAAATGACGGAGATTTGGGAGGAGGAAATTGTATTATATTTCAGAATTGCCAAGCTTATTGGGAATCAAATATCTTTTGATTCGATCTCAATGATTGAGATTAACTGACGTGCCCAATCCTTTAATCATATATAGAAATCAGCATATGACGATTGCATCGGGAATGAAACACGGAATTGCTACAACCGGTGAGGAAAAAAAAAACGAATGTTTATTATTAGTATAGATTTTAGCACTGGTAGTTTATATTGAGTAAAGGTTTATTACCGGCAGCACTCAATGTGTGATTCTCTCTCTCTCTTTCTCTCTCTCTCTCTCAGTAAACTTAAAGAGCCAGACAAACCAATATCAAGATACACCCACCTCACCTCACCTGTGATAGCCATAACATAATCTACTATTTATTCTGCACCTTATGTCCTAATAATGGATATATTGGTGAGTCTGGAAATAATTTTAGATTTCGCTTCAACAATCATAAACAAACGATACATGAAAACAATCCTTATTACCCCATAGCTGAACACTTTAATCAATCAGGACACTCATTAGAAAACTGTAAATGTTTATTGATAGATTCTGATTTCAGTTCCACATACACACGCAGAAAAAAAGAAAAATACTGGATTTTAAAATTAAATACGTATAAACTAGGGTTAAATAAAGACTTGGGTATTTTAAATCTTTATAAATATTTCAATAGTTAAACATTTTTTAGATATAGTTTAAAAATTTTTTTATATTTTTAAACAACATCTAAAATATTATTACAGTTAGATTTTAGTTCGGAATATTCGAACAGTGGCGTTGCATATCACGTGACGTCCGCGTCTCGCATGTAGACAAACAGTTATTTCTGAAGAAAGATTGAGGTCAATCTGAAATATCAAATATATATATAAATAAATAAATACTTTCATAAAATAACATTATTATTTTTTTAATTTGGCAACTTTATATATATATATATATATATATATATATATTGGGAACATCTGGTACTGTACGCCCCAAAGTCCAACCCTTCGTTCCTGGTAGGGCCACCCAAGGCGGACAGGTCTGACACACACGCCGGCTAACAAGGGCTCTGGTGAAAATCCAAGGAGCGTCTGCATCGGTAACCGGCGGCTTCTGGTCGTTCCTGTCTCTGCGTCTGTGGGAATCCCGCGGCAAGCAAGAACGTTATCCGAGTAGGCCTGGGTACCCTACTTCTGTAATTTATCCCAAGAATCTTCTTCTCATAACAGGAAGAAGCCGGCTCAATCCGCCCAGGGTGAATGCCGCATCAGTACAGTAGTATATCTGATGGAAGCTTTGTACTTCGTGAAATGCTGTGTAAACATAAAACCTGATCAAACGGAAATAATTTTACATTGCCGCAAATCAATTTTATTCTACAATTGAGTAAACTGGGTTAAGAAATAAAAAAGACGTCTTCGATGTATCACAAGGTTCGTTTGATGGTGCTGAGTTTTCGGAGTTAATTAGCCTATATATCTTATATGAAAATTTTTCATGTAAACAACCAGTGTCTGTACAGGGATGACGACCTAATGACAGCGCCAGACAACAAAAGAACAAATGACAATATAAGAGAAACGTTTATCAAGCTCTTCAAAAGCCTCGGCTTTGAATCAGAAGTCGAAATAAATAAAAAAATAAAGTTGTCAATTATCTGGACGTAGAATTAAATCTACAAACTGACAGTGTCTCCCCATACATGAAAGCCAGAGCAAAATTAAAATACGTGAATATTAGATCTATTCCCTCTGCGAACATAATAAAACACATCTCTAAAGGAAAAGAGTCTGGGTTATCCAGAGACTGTTCTTGTAAAATAATTTTTGAGGATAAAACGAAAGAATATAAGAAGAACTTAAAGGTTGAGAGTCACAAAACTAAACTAGAATTTAAACCTCAAATTAAACAACATATGAAGAACAATTCGAGGAACTTTTAAATGAT
>CAHIKZ030005356.1:782500-840000 GCA_903632075.3 Acanthosepion pharaonis | reverse complement strand
CTGGAAAAAATGGTAAGATTAAATCCAAGTTAGCGGACTCAACTGGCCTCCTGATATTTAAAGTTGAAAGCTCTACATGTTATTCTTACTTTTGTGTTGTTTTTTTCATTCGTGTATTGAACACTTTTTAATACTACTGTTTCCTGGTCTGATTCAACTCTGACCATTAACCTTTATGAAATACATATATATATATATATATATATATATATATATATATATATATATATATATATATATATATATATAATAATTTTTATTCGGTGTCTTATCAAGTGTTTCAACACCATCACTTGAAAAGACAACAGAAGTGTTGAATCAAAATGGCTATTTTTGTAGTGATTTTATGACATATTTATGTTATAATTTTCGAACAAATTATATTTGCTTTACTCTGTATTGAGCACACTTTTAAGAATAGTATTTGTTGGTTATTGAATTTATTCCGTTTATACCAATCCCATACTTGATATATATATATATATATATATATATATATATATATATATATATATATATATATATATATATATATATGGGGGGACTACAGTATATATCTTTAAAAGTACAATATGAATAAAAACAAAAGGAAAAAATTATCTTAAAAGTAAAATGTTTTTTTTTTTCAAATTTTTAAATTTAAGAGACACTCTGGCTAACTGAAATATCTGGAAAAATTATGGAGGATTGTAAGCGACGTAATTTAATGTCTAGCAAAACGAAAGTGAGTAAACGATAGAGTTGAATTTATTTATATAGTTTTTTTTTTAGTACGGGATAAATTTATGTATTATATATATTTTAAATAAAATTAGATTATGAATTCAACTGTTTTGTTTTAATTAAACTATCAAAATCTTTAGTTTTGTTGATAAAGACTTGTTACAAAATAAATTCCCACATTTGCCTTGCTAATGTCGGTCAGAGGACGAAACGCGTCGGCTGTGATAAATTTTTCCATTTGTATTTATTCAGAAGTGTGTGTGCGTATGTGTGTGTGTGTATGTGTGTGTGTGTGCGCGTATGTGTGTAAAATGTCTTGTAGGCCGATAAGAGAGAAGTTATTTATTAAATGAATTACAAGTTGTACTCTTTAATTGTTTTAAGTCAACAAATAGAATTAGACAGAATTCAATGAGAATAATCGTTGTCAAATAGAAAGAAAAATTGTTAAATTGGTCACCGTTAAATTTTTCTTCATTTCCCACACGACCGTTCAAGTCCCTCTCAAAAGTCTTTTAGAAATCTAAGATATTTATTTTGTACAGATGCGATTATGAGGTCAGGTTATGTGATGCGTTTTATATATGCGAATTGATTGAGGAAAAATATTTAATTTCTGAGTTCGCTTTCATGAATATAGTTTTCTACAGGAGAACTGAACGATTTACAAAATGTGTGTGACATCGGGTTGCAGACGACTTTTTCCACGGGTGCAAGGGGGATAATCACGCACTAGGAGTATTCGATCATTAAGCCTGCAACGGAAAACAAAGCAAATGTTACTCGTTCGGTTAGAATAAATCATCTTTCATCAACTGTGGATGCTTTTACAAATGTCATGAAACAAAAAAAAAAAAAAAAAAAAAAAAAAAAAAAAAAAAGAAGAAAGAAAAGTAAAAATACATTTGAAAACGTTTTCATTCGTAGGAAAAAAGAGAAAATATATTTCAAAGAGTGTTCATTACATTATAGAATTACGGTATCTTCACTTAATTGAACTCTTTATTATTATTATTATTATTATTATTATTATTATTAGTTTTATTCCATCTTATTATTGTTGCTTTTTATCCCAACACTCTGGCTCTATACACTCTTCATTATTACTATTATTTTATTACTAGTTTTATTCCATCTTATTATTGTTGCTTTTTATCCCAACACTCTGGCTCTATACACTCTTCATTATTACTATTATTTTATTACTAGTTTTATCCTTCTCTAATTCTAGTTGCTTTTCATGAAATCATTCTACCATCCTACCCACTCATTTTATTTTAATTGCGATATATGAATAGTCTTCGATAAATATTTGTCGATGCCTTGCGCTAACTTCTTACCTGAAATACAAGCTGTGAGAAAGCAGGCCACATTGCCAGCGATCATGGCACGCACCACCATTCCTGCCAAATCATTGCGTCTCTGTGGTGCCAGAATGGTCAATCCACCAATCATGATTCCAATTGATCCAATATTGGCGAATCCACACAAGGCATATGTTGAAATGATTTCCGATCGTTCCTGCAAGAAAAATTCAAAGAAAATTTGATGTTTTTTTTTCTAATCGTATCAGCGTTTTATTGCATGAAAACCGAAAATGGTGTCTTCTTTTGCCGAATCTTCATCGCTACAATCAATTTTCGGACGGTGCGCTCTCCAGGCTTCCAGATTATTGATGTCGCACTATCAGATAATCCATTAATTATTTTGTCTATTATCTCCACCTATGTTGCCATATTGCTACGGTGCGCCCTCAAGTTTCCTTTGTATTATAAGTTTTGTGATTAAACATTAACACAATTGCAATAGCTATTCGGACAAAATCCTTGTATTTATGTTGCGTGTTGCTATAAGACCACAGAAAGACAGATGTGACACTGAAATCCGTGCCTTCCAAATTCTAAGCAAAGTATCAAGAAACAGTAAAACTTTGTTTGAAACAAAGAAAAGCGTGTGGAACTGCTGTATAGTATCAGTATTCCTATAGATATCAGTGAATGCTGGGCAGTTTCTTTAAATTAAAAGTAGTCTTCATGCAAAAAAAATGTGGTTTTACAGAAGCTAATAACAATAGTGGTGGTGGAATAGCACCACAAGAAATAATTGCATTTTACAGGATTCAAATTCCATTAATCTTCGGATATCACTTCGTATCGGAAAGAATTCCTCCATTTAGTTCTTTTGGGTATCTATACAGAGATCACACACAAAAAAAATACTGTTCGTGAAAGGCTGCCGTAAAAGTCCGTACTAGTTGATGGTGAAAAGTATTAGTAATAAATAGTACTTAGTCTGACATGACCCATATAGATATTGATAAATTAACATATCATTATTATTCTCTTAATTCCCTTGATTCTCTTGAGAACTAAATTAGGAAACGGTTGGAAAGATTTTAAGAGGAACATTTTTTTTCATGGTCAAATTCCATGAATTTTTGGTTCAGTCTTCGTTCATGACGCCACAGTTGTGAAAAAAATAAAATCGTGAAAGTTATCTCCCTTGAATTTTATTTATGAATGAGTTATCTCCCTTTCAATATTTTTAGCGTTATTAGCATTTAACTCACGATAATTATAAATTCTTAACAAGTTTGTGTATCATTATATTTTTTTGTTGCATTCTTCGACCGTCTAAGTATTTAACATGGATTGGTGATCAAGAATAAGCACCCGAAATAATTATATAAGTTCAAATAGCAAAACAAATTCTAATACATTTTTTACGACCTTTACTATATTTATCAATATTAATTGGAATTGCATATACGATTCAAATGCAGTTCTAAAGTAACATTTTAATGCGTTTCGTTAGTAAATAATTAAATCTATTCCGTCTACCGGACTGCGTACTTGGGGAAATTTGAATTAATGAAAATATACTGGATTCAAAAATAAAATCCATTTAATTCTTTAGAAATTGTTTTGTTTACGTTTTGCATACGAAACTAAACAAATACGAGCTTTCGAGAAAAATCTGATCGAGTAAGTGCCCTTTATAGATACGATAGAAGCTCTTCCGGCTTTTGCTTCCCTGACACCTACTATCTTCAGAAATCTAAATGCAACGTCAATCACCATTTTCTGTTTTCATGAATTCTGTACTTTTATTGTCTGAACCAGTGGTTTCCAACCGATATTGAGCCATGCCTCACTTTTGTATTTCTAAAATTCTGGTGGGAATCATTGGTCTACACTTTCTACTTATCAAAATCTTCTCATTCTGTTTCCTTTGCACTTTAGTGGCATTATCGTCTTGCTTGGGGTGACATGATTAAAAATATATGGAGATATACCTCACCCTACGTCGCTGATTGGTTCGAAAAACGACTTACGTCGAAATAACCACCCTATAAACCACAAATAATCACTCCCCATTGCTTGTTACAGTAGATATGATATTTACGTATAGTAGTCTGATTAAATAATTAATTTTACTTTATTTTCCAGCGATATAGCCTTACGCTTAGCATTAGCGCTTGCACTGGGGATTTTCTTCGGAGGCAAAAATGTATTTTAAATCACAATTGAAATTTACTTGAAAGAACGTCAACGCCAGAGCACAAGTCTGAATTCAAAATCGGTGTTGGAGCGGAAAATAACAAACGATTACCGCCTGTCGGCAGGAATTTGAAATAAGAACATCTGCTAAACATACTTTATCATGATGATCTTTATTGATGATTTTATCACACACACACACACACACACACACACACACACACATATATATATATATATAAATAATATTATTTTGAAATTTATTTAAACTTGATTTCATATATGTTTATTGTTATTTCAATGTTTTGACGCTTCTAATATTTTTAACGGCCGACGTAAACTCAAGTAAAACGACGTAAGGCGAGTTTTATTTTTCCATATAATATTTAAGAAAAAAACGACGTATCTTCGAAAATGACTTAACTCGAGCCGACGTAAGCCGAGGTATCACTGTATATGTCTTTCGGGACTTTATTTTCAATGAAGCAACTAGTTAGGCAAAATTTAGATAATATAATAATTTATGCTTACGGACATAAATCCACCCAACAATGTTTCATGTGTGTGGTTGAGGTAAACATCATTTGAAATGTATGTCCAGCTGTCTGAACTGTTGAAGTAGCTTGTGTAATTTTCAAATGCTTTTCTGTTGCTAATGAATTGTGACAATTTTTGGTAAGCGATCATTTCATTCAAGAAGGTTTTCAATCCGAGGAGCTCAGCGACTTGCAAACAGTCGTCCTTCGCGGCGCCCATGAGGAACGCAAGAGGGTAGAGAAGATAAGAACAGATTTTCTGAAAGGAAAAAAAAAAACACTCTATATAAGAATACATAAAAGAATATTTTAATATATTTTCCGTTTAGACGTTATTTTCATAAACTGTTGTGGTAAGATCCACCTAATTTGCATAGTGGAGTACCGACCATATAAATATGGTTGCTACCGGGAAGAGAGGGAGGAATCAAAATATTCAACCAGAGACTCTGCCCGACTGCGACTCAGTCAACACATTCTCCAGGAACGGTCTTACCAGGAATATATAAAAGACTATATGTAAATATTGTGTACACTTTCTTGTTTCAATACATTTTGTTCTAAGTACATTTTGTGTTGCATTATTATTCCATGTATTAGTCAAGTTTCAACATAAACATAATTTATTTATTTAAATGAGCTGTTTTTTTTTTTTTTTTTTTTAATTAAACAGTATTAATTACATTTATCGGCCTGAATATTCGAGATATTTCGTAGAAAATATGTGCTTCTCCGACAGGAATAGAACCTGTAACTTTTGAAGGTTATTTAAAGTCAGAAAATATTTTTAGATTATAAGAACTTATTTTTGGGTGGGTGTGAGGGGAGATACTGAGGAATTATTCCCATTAATTAAGCCATACCTGGGGCAGGAGAAGTGGCGGATTCATACCCTCAAAAGGGTACTTGTGCTAAATGAATATAACGAACCTAACTGGAATTAGAACTCGGCACTCCAATTTATAATTCCGTGTCGTTATATATTACACCACACGCGCATCCAAGCTTACAGCACCTGGTATTCCCAGCACCTGGTATTCCTAGCACCTGGTATTTCTAACACCTGGTATTCCCAGCACCTGGTATTTCTAACACCTAGTATTCACAGCACCTGGTATTCCTAGCGCCTGGTATTCCCAGCACCTGGTATTCCCAACATCTGGTATTTCTAACACCTGGTATTCAGAGCACCTGGTATTCCTAACACCTGGTGTTCCCAGCAGGTGGTATCCCCCAACATCTGGTATTTCTAACACCTGGTATTCACAGCACTTGGTATTCCTAGCGCCTGGTATTCCCAGCACCTGGTATTCCCAACATCTGGTATTTCTAACACCTGGTATTCAGAGCACCTGGTATTCCTAACACCTGGTGTTCCCAGCAGGTGGTATCCCCCAACATCTGGTATTTCTAACACCTGGTATTCACAGCACCTGGTATTCCTAACGCCTGGTATTCCCAGCACCTGGTATTCCCAACATCTGGTATTTCTAACACCTGGTATTCAGAGCACCTGGTATTCCTAACACCTGGTGTTCCCAGCAGGTGGTATCCCCCAACATCTGGTATTTCTAAAACCTGGTATTCACAGCACCTGGTATTCCTAAGGCCTGGTATTCCCAGCACCTGGTATTCCCAACATCTGGTATTTCTAACACCTGGTATTCAGAGCACCTGGTATTCCTAACACCTGGTGTTCCCAGCAGGTGGTATCCCCCAACATCTGGTATTTCTAAAACCTGGTATTCACAGCACCTGGTATTCCTAACGCCTGGTATTCCCAGCACCTGGTATTCCCAACATCTGGTATTTCTAACACCTGGTATTCAGAGCACCTGGTATTCCTAACACCTGGTGTTCCCAGCAGGTGGTATCCCCCAACATCTGGTATTTCTAACACCTGGTATTCCTAACACCTGGTATTCTATGCACCTGATATTCCCAGAACCTGTTTTCAGATAATTATATTTGACTATTGCTCTGCGTCATCAAATTTTCTGTGTTCTGTTATTACCCTACACGGATAATGGAATTTTTGCAATTGTTTCATTTTAACGTCCTCAATGTGCAACTCCTACAACGGTTGCCCCTTTTGTACACTACCATTAATTTCATTTAGGTATAATTAATATTTAGTATTTTTTCCTTTCTTGTTTCGTCGACTAACTTATTCAATACCCCTGTCTTCTGTTATTATACATTGATTCATTGCTTCGTTTTCTACGGTTTATCAACCCTTTGCAGGTTATTTAAAGCCAGAAAAGATTTTAGATTGGGAGATTTTTTTTTTAGATTTTAAATGACTTAGTGATACAACACTAACTAGTTAACCCATAGCTGGAGGGCGAAGATGTAGAATCATACCTTTTCCAAGTCTATTTGCATGTAAAGGAATCTAATGAACCCAACCGGAATTAGAATTCCGCTCTCTGATTAACAATTCCGAGCCATTGTCCATTCAAATAACCGTACATCCAAGCATACACCACCTGGTATACCCAACCGGTTACCCATCTAGGCACTGACCAGGCTCGAAGTTGCTTAAACGGTGTTTCAACGTGATGTCGCCGTAAGCTTCCAGATACATGACCTATTGTTTAACACAAAATAGAAAAAGAGGAATCATATCTTTCCCAAAGGTCTATGTGAATTTAACGAACACACCGCGAAGTGTTAATTATAGAGTTTCATTTCGAGCTGAATTTGTTATATTCACTTACGTGCAAATAACCTTATGAATCCACATCTACTCCCTCCCCCAGCTATGGGTTAATGAGTAAACTAAACCATTATTATTTCCGCTTCGGTCTTTGTACGAAAACCCGAGTTTCAACGTAATATATCCGTAAGCATGTAACTATACAGGTTATTCTAGGTCTCTATTAGTTATCTGAATAGAGATTACTGTCCCCGTAAATCTGATATTGTCTCCTGTCACTTTTGTTCAGTGAAGGTCAAGGTCACATGTTAAACGATAGAGCTAATGTTTAATTTAGTCACTCAATACAAGAGTTGTTTTGAAGGAACCATAATGCAAGACAAGTGTAATGTTTCAAGATTCTAAGATATTTTATTCCGTTATTTGCCGCCTAAAAAAGAAAAAAAGAAAAAAAAGCGGTTCGTCCTGGGTAAGACGATAAACTCCTTTGATCGGGAGGTTTTGCAGAGCATGGAACCACCTCTTAATTGCTGTTGTTTCTAGGTCCACTCTGCCCCAGAGTGGTAGCTCCTATTAGAGTCCCAGCGATGGGTAAATAGTTAACCCCCAAACTGGTGTCAAAACACTATGAAAGTATAAAAATACATTTTTATAGTAAAAATAGCAGCAATACATTTTTAAAAATAATTACCTGCAATAAATTTGATTCTCGTCTAAAATCCTCTTTACAAAAAAAACGTCAAAGATACCTGATCTATAAACTGATATCTTACAAGGAATACATTTTCTAATGATACGAACCTGTCCTAAAAAATCTTGACGGCATTAAACAACCCATTGAGGTATTGATATGCCGTAAAACAAAATAAACCAACCAAAAAAATTGTTCAAGTTCTAAACCTTCTTTTTTGTCTATTCAGAAATGGAAGAAACAAAACTTCGTTCACTTCCCTCGATCATTCAAACCAGTAGCTGTAAAGAAAACAAATGAAAAAGAAAAGGCAGTTTTTCAGCACATATTTCGTCCACAGAATCCGGATCGTTACCCATTACATCCCCCTCGCATCAGACACCTTTCTCTTCCGAAACAGCTTGCAAGTGTCCACCATTTCTCGACACGAATCCTTTAGAAAATAACTAAAGGCGGTTTATATTAGTCTAAAGCCAACCCTTACCTCAAATGTAAGCTTTTCAATGTTGACTCTTTCTCCGAACCAGGTTAAGGCCGCATTGGTGAATGAGAGAATGGAAAGGAAGGCGATGAGGTTGACGCAAATATTGGCAATGAGTTTGATCGATTGGCTGGCTCCATTGGATGCGGCATCGATCGTGTTCTTCTGATGGCTGTAAAAATAGCAGCAGAACAAATAATCTCCTCAAATCAATAATTTGATTCGATATTGTATTTCTGTGTTGAGTTTATTGTCAATCCAGGTACTAGAAGGGTAAAAATGATAATAGTTTTAACTTTTTATGTATATGTAATAATAATAATAATAATAATAATAATAAGAAGAAGAAGAAGAAGAAGAAGAAGGGGGGAGGATGAGGATGAGGAGGGAAGGAAACTGCAAGAAATTGGTATGAACCCCAATCAAATCCGGTTACGGAGAGAGGACGTAACAATTTTAGGAGACATTATAATACACACAAAACAGAACAATCAAAGTTAACCCCCTAGACATCGTGAGCCAAGACCCCCCCCCAAAAAAAAAGTACTTTCTTATTGAGATGGAAGCCCCTGAAGATTGTCTTTGAAGATCTTTAAAAAGTTATAAAAATACAAGTACAGAGCAACCTCAGTTCTCGAACGTCTCACATATCGAACAAATCGGTTTTCGAACAGAAAATTCGATATGAAATTACCTCGGTTATCGAACAAAATTTCGGTTCTCGAACAACATTGCCGAACCGAGTTAACACGAACGAAATAATTTCTGAGTCGACTGCCGTGTTGTATACATTCAAGTGTTGTGCCGTGCTTTTCTTCGGTTTACGAACATTTCGGGTTACGAACGGCCTTCAGGAACGAATTAAATTCGTGAACCGAGGTTCCACTGTATCTTGAAATGGAAATCTCAAAAATGTGGCACATGAGGACAGCAAAAATTCCAGTTGTATTTGGAGCACTCGGATCGATTGGAAAAGTTCTGATGAACATTTAGAAGAGATCTCTGTAAGACCATACCTTAAAGAAATACAAAAAATGTACTCACAAGTGAAGCTCACATCTCATGAACGGTTTTATCTATGTAAAATATGCCTGAGCTTGGTTGTCTATTTTTATTTTTTTATAAAAATGTTTAGTAGAAAATGTCATGATGCCATTTCTGTCCTTAGGTCTCTGGTTGGGATCCAGAATGAAATGAATATACAACAGAAATTGAAAGAAATACTACTACTACTACTAATAATAATAATAATAATAACAAGGCGAAGCTGTGAATACTAATTCTGAGTGGAAGAATATCTACGACTAATTGGATTCGGACAAGTGCACGCTGAGTTGCAAGGAAGTGGAAAATGTCGCCTTTATTTTTACGATCTTTAATGCTTCCGCGTCACGATTACAAGGGTCGCCATGATAAAGTTTCCTCTCGTCTGCATTGATGCGACTGTGTGAAAGAGACATGAAGTCGATAAGAAATGATACCGCCAGAAGCCAAAAAAGAAGATCGAGAACGACCAAGTCAAGATTTTTTGAGATTTCAACGTCTAAACAGGATTCGCCATTGAGGTCACTAGATTAGACAATCACCGACGTAGGCAAATAAACAAGACAATGTCTCTTCATCGATCTGGTTTCTCCCGGTGAAAAAAAAAAACTGAGTGAAGTTGCAAGAATTTGGCCCGTCCAGGCCTCCATTGTCTATTAATGGGTCGTCTGAGGCTAAACAACCGAAATTGAAATCCTACATTGAGAAAATTGGAATAAAACCTCGTATCCTGTTACTTCTGAAGTTTGCGTTGCTGCAAATATCCTGGGAAAGGTATTCTCTGAGGTTATACGTCTTGAATGAGAACATCCATAATGCAAGAATCTCTGGTTAAAAACAAAGACCGTGAGAAGATAATAATAATATTTTCATGGTATTTTGAGGTAGAAAAGATCTTTAAGAAGTGAAAATACTTTTGATATGACGTAATAATAATAATAAAACAATTTCAAAATGGAGTTTAAAATGGGTGCAGAAATACAAGTAAATCACAATACACCGAGTGAAGGTGCAAAATACATAAAAAAGAAAGGAAAATCAAATAAAACCGACCAGATACAGAAATAATGGCAAGATAAACCTCTTCAAGGCCAATACTCTGCCCGTACCAAACAAGCTGATTTAGGCAAACCAGGTACCCATCAGTGGCTACGTAGTGCTTGGTTAAAAGCTGAAATGGAAGTTTTTATTCTTGCTGCACAGAATCAGTGCTTGTTAACTAGAAATTATCAAGCACATTTACTAAAATACTGTGTTAGCCCAAAATGCAGATTCTGTGATAAATATCCAGAAACGATTGATCATCTTGTATCAGGTTGCACGATATTGGCACCCACTGAATATAAAACCCGGCATGACAGAGTAAACCAATATCTGCACTGGAAAATCTGTAACTTCTACGAGAAGGAAACTGAAAATTGGTATGAACACCACCCAGACCCGTTTACGGAGATAGGACCTGTTACAATTCTATCCGACTACACAGTACTGACAGAAAAATCAAAGCCAACCGCCCAGACATTGTTATTAGAGACCGCAAGAAAAAATGTACCTCCTTATTGATATGGCAGTCCCTGCAGACTGTAAGGCATCTTTAAATTATTCAAAAAATCTATCTAAATACAAGAATCTTGAAATCGAAATCTCAAAAATATGGCATATGGGAACATCAACAATCCCTGTTGTAGTTGGAGTCCTAGGATTGGTTGGAAAAGATTCCAATAAACTCATTTTTGGTAGCCTATGCCTTAAAGAAATACAAAAATTTGTTCTCCCGAGTACAGCCCCCAACTTACGAAGGGCTTAATTTATTTAAATATGCGCGCGCGCACGCGTGTGTGTGTGTTTAATTCGTCAGTGAAAAATCTCATGATAAAATTTCTATCGTTAGTCCTCTTGGCGGGACCCGGAAAGAAACCAGAAATCAAATAAAATATAATAATAATAATGACCAAAAGCAAAACAACTTGGCCAAATGAAATGACAAAAGGAGGACAAGGCGTTTCATGGCAAATACATAAGAAGAACAAAAGAATCAGATGTAGACCAAAAGAAAACACATCAATGGCTGAGGACCACCAGGCTGAAAGCTGAAACAGACGGCCTAATTATTGCAGCTTAGGATCAAAGCCTCGCAACCAGATCCTATCACTGTCACATAATCAAGGCTGGAACTAAACCGAAATGCAGGAAATGCGGAAAATATGATGAAACTCTCGACCATATTACCTCAGGATGTTCGGAAGTAGCAAAAAATGAATATACCCACTGACATAACAAGGTAGCGACATATGTGCACCGGAAGATATGCAAGAAGCACAAAATCGAAACCACTGAGAGATGGTATAAGCAGATACAGTTACCCAAAATAACGATGTAAATATCCTCTGGGACATGCCAATTCAAATTGACGGAAATAACAGGCAAATGACCTGACATTATCATAAAAGATAAGACATTCGGGGAGTGTATGCTTATTGAGATAGCAGTACCATCTGAGAGAAACAACTCCATGAAAATTATTGAGAAATTGAGGACCTGGAGAACGAGAATGCAGAGAATGAAGGCTGAGGCAGTACCAATAGTAATCGGAGCTCTGGGCCTCGTGAGAAAAGAAATGAACAATTTTACTAACAGTGTCTCAGGTAACGACATAAATGTTGTCCAGAATATCGCCCTAATAATAACATCCCATATACTAAGAAAATTGCTATCAGTTAAATGACAATTCTCCTGTAGAGCCTAAGGACCATAGTTTGAACCTGGCTCTACAGGGTACAAAGGAGGAAACACGACATACACAAATGATTGTTAATAATAATAATAATAATAATAATAATAATAATAATAATCGCCGAGACACTTTTGATCAAAGACCACAAAACAGAATGTGCTTTTTTATTGACAAGGCAGTTCCTGTAGACTGTAATGTAGTTTTGTTAAGGTGAAACACACCTATTCTATAGTTAATAGACTCTCCCATCTAATATAAGTAGGAGTAGTAATAGAAACGAGGGTCAGTCGATGTCGGACGACCGGCTGAACGGTTGATCTCTCTGCCTTCAGGCGGGGAGGAACCCGTTCTGGGAGGTAAACCGGCCCAGAACCCGTTTATACGGATTCAAATGGTATATTTTTGGCCGAGCCCACGGGCTCGGAGATCTCACGTTAAACCGGCCTTGTACCACATGATACCCTCGTGGGGGAGGGGGCTAACTAAATACTAGTCGATGTCGGACGACAGTTAGTCGAATACGAAAGTAGTCAGCGACCACAACAAGATTACTCTACGTAATACCTATTATATCAAGCTCCTAACTCTTTGTACGTCGAACTATTTAGGACCGATTTAAACACAAGCCTCCACTGCGAAATAACTCCACAACAATTTTGGAGATCTTCAAAAAAATATCAAAATATAAGGATCTTGAAGGAGAAAGCTAAACAAATATGACATATGAGAACATTTGGGGGTATTTCCACGTGGTGTAATAAGTATCAAGTCTGTCTCGATAGATCAATTACAACTGAATAGTAAGTTCGATCCAAACTTTTGGCCTTGTGACACAACAAAAACCACCATAGGTAAATATGATGGGGTTAGCAACGGCAAAATCATGGGAACTGTGTTGATACTAAAACGAAAAACATTTTCCGAAGTGGTCCAAAAATTTGTCGGTCGGAAACTAGACGTAACTGAATATTCGATGTTTTTTATTTTTAATTTTTTATTTATTTAATTGTTTATTTTTTGGATAGGCTTAGTTAAATCAAGAGCTTTGCAGCCACGACCTCCTTATAAACCAGGTTTCCCTTCAATGTAGATGAAGGAAATTAGAGACTTACCCTATATCAAGTTTGTTGTAATCTTTGGAATTTCCTTTTGAAACTTCAGTTTCTGGATAGACCAACTTGGACATCGCGAGGGCGGCAGGAGCTGACATTACAGAGGCCGATATGATATGTTGAGCTTTCACCTGTTGCAAATGATACACACATTTATTAGAAACTAGCAGTAGAGCCCGGCGTTGCCCGGGGATGTAACAGTAAGAGATAGATCAAGTATCGACCATCATAAAGACTGAAAAAAAATTGACAAAGATAATTGTTTAAGGTTGACGGACACGCATGTCTTAATTAGTTTTTTTTTTTGTTTTTAGTTTGTTTTTTTTTGTTTTTTTTTTACGAATTGGTCAAACCCAAACTCAAACAAAAACATTGTTTTCAATCGTTATGAGTCTACCGATTGAATAGAATTTTATTATAAACAATTGTCTTGTAAATGGAATTTTTAAAGCATTCTGAATATAAAAATAAAGAAAAAAGCGTACAAGACAATAAGAAACACTACCTGCCAAAAAAAAGTTTTGTTGAAATCGGTTGAAAAATGTAGGAAATCCGATTCCATAGATAAACGAACACACATACACACAGACAAACAACCTGGGTTTTATAAGCATAACTGGATATGAATTGTCCCCATTTCATTCTCGACAGCGATGCCTCTTAAACGTGTTTTCAAATTGATTTCGTGCAAAAACAATTGTGTTTTTTCAATTTTTGGCGCTGTCAGAACCACCGCCAGGTAATTTTACGTAGTCCTGTGAAGTTTTGCTGAAATCGTTTGAAAAATGTAGGAAATCCGATCCAATATATAAACGAACACACACACACACACACACAACCTAAATTTTATAATAAGTATGATTTGTTTCGGTCACGATGAGGTCAAACGAAGAAATACAGAGTACGATGGATAAATTGTCATCTAAATGACGCAAAAATAAAAATAACACTGACATCTCATTTTAACATATATATATATATATATATATATATATATATATATACGTGTGTGTGTGTGTGTGTGTGTGTGTGTGTGTGTGTGTGAAGAAAAATGGAAAATCAAAAATTGCTGTTTTAATGTCGACGTTTTTTTCATACTGCCGGATCTATATCCACATATTTGCTTATATATATATATATATATATATATATATATATATATATATATCTTTCAGGTGTGCAGATATATATATATATATATATCTTTCAGGTGTGCAGAAATATATATATATATATATATATATATATATATATATATATATATTTTCAGGTGTGCAGAAAATAGAAAAGAACACGTTGGGTGCATAATCCGGATTTTATCAATTATTTGGATGGTTTCGGCTCTCGTTTTTGAAACATGAGAACTCTTACGTAACGAAAGAATAATATTTTTAAAGTAAAAATATTATAATATATTATATATATAGATAGATATTTTATAGACATTTTTATGTTTATATCTTCTTTTTTATAGATACAAATATTGAAGTAAATGCTCTGTTTATAATAAACACTATAAACAACATTTACCGGTCTGAATGTCCGAGAAATTTTCATATAAAATATTCGTCCTCCGGCAGGAATTGAACCTGTATCCTATACGCAAACGTCATATAGCCTGACGTACCTTAACCGATTGGGCCACAGAGAAGCGATCGGTTAGCAAGGTTTAAAAGCAATAAAATCGACCTTACTAACCGAACGCTCCTCTGTGGCCCAATTGGTTAAGGTACGTCAGAATCAGGCTCCTTTTCCAGAAGAAATGACAGAAGAAAAATAATGCAATGTTTGCCTTTCTCCTGTTGGAATTCAGTCATGGATTCATACCTTTCCCAATGATTTTTGTGTGTAAGTGACTATAACGAACCTGACTGGAATTGGAACTCCGCTCTCCGATTAACAATTCCGAGCGATTATCCGTTACACCACCTGCACATCTAAGCTTCATGGCCATCAAAGTTTAGGTCCACCGCTGGCCTCAATTTTTTCATTATATTTTTGCCTTTTGTGACACTATTTAGCTATAGTAATTGGCTAACTAATTAACCATAGAATTTAAAACTGGAAATAATTAAGGCGAAAAAGAGCTATTCCGAAAGATATACTGATCGATGTTAAAAAAGATTTGATTTTATTTCTGAAAAAGATAATTTTCTCAAAAGACAGTAAACCCGTGGAAAAAGCCATATGTGAAGTTTTGTCAGGTTGACTAATGTCTTGCCGCAGGAGAAAGGAAAAAAGGCAAATATTAAAATATCGGCCAGGCCATGGCGGTCATAAAAATTTTGGCTTGAGTCGATCACCGTTACAGGCAGGGAGAATCAATATTAATATATAATATATATTAATATATAATATATATCGTTTTTTGTTTTTTTTTCTTGGCCACCGGCAAAGAAAAGCAATTATAAAATTTTGGCATTGTCACGACATAGGTGAGAGGATTGTTATTATTTACCTTATCAACGTGTCGCTCCAGACGCCGAAACGTTAAATAGCAATATGACGTTTGTAAAATTTTGGCATGAAACAGAAAATAGAGTAGAGAATTGAGATTTGGCGAGATAAAAGAATTTAATTTCTCAACAAGCCAAGTATTCCATTATAAAGCTAACTTCACGAAGAAACCAGATGGCAAACTTTGATTGATGGAGTCGGTAGAGAGTGCTGGCTAAGTGAATTTTGGGTGGCCAAAAGATATGATAGAAATTTAATTGGCAATATGGAATTCGTAAAAATTTTGTCCGATGGGAAAAAGGAGAATTTTGTAAACAAAAATTCTAGATTATAATTTTAAGGAGGCCAGGTTAGCCACACCGGCACGGCCGAGATGCCATTGGTCGAGTGGCAGCAGTGGTGATAGGCAGAGGTGAATGGATAAGGACGGAGAAGTTATTAACGACCACTGAAGGGATTGATATGAGATATCAATGTGAGAGAGGAAGAGTCTAGGAGGATAGATCTCCTCCGACCTTCCCTCACGGATGAGGGAGACCCCCCCCGCCGAAATAGAAAGTGAATAATTTTCCAAAAATGGGAAGTGATAAATTTTTCTTGGCCTGACAACAAAGAGATTTCTTGTTGGGAATCGAGATTTACCGAGAACCCCAACCGCATCTGGCCCCGCATCGGGTTTTGCTCGGTATTCATATAAACGAACGGCCTCGGGCAGTTAGTCAATTGGAGTTCTGACTTGGAGTTGCAGTTGAGCTGGTTTTGGAGTCAGAGCCAGAGCTTAACCAGAGTGTTGCCTCGCAGAAGTTGACCGAGAGATTCCATGACCACCGACTTCGCCTACCCTACCAATAGCAATTTATACTGTCAAACGAAGCCAAGCCAGCACCTAAGAACTAAATCAGCTGGCTTAAGATAACAACTTGCTTGAAACGTAGAAGTGTCACATATCGTAGAAAACGGGCTGGGAGAAAAACACACTCCTTTATATAATAGAAGGATAAAGTTAATTTGTTATTTCTTAGCATACTTGGACCTCTTGGGTATTTCTTTTATTTATTTAGTTATGTTTTTGCGCTTGTCCGATGCCACCTTCAATCCAGACTCCGCCTACACTACGGCCCTGATTGATCTCATCTACCTAAGAACAAAGTCACAACGTGGGTAGGTTAGACTTGAGATCAAAGCAGTTACTCCAGTAACCAGACGTTGCAAATGAGCTGGTAACGATAGAGATGGTATTGAACCGGAACGCGTTTTATAAGCATATTCATTATTAAAATTAAAATTACTATGGTAACGGCTAGAACAATTATTTAAAAAAAAAAGGGAGCGTAAGGGTTAATAATTTGTATCAATATCTCAGTTGCATTCAAAGAGGTCAAATTAAGGTAAGGTTTTTGGTGTCTAAATTTAAAGCGGAAGATGACATCGTCTAGTCTGGTTAAGTGTCTATGGAGATTTATTTATTTTTTTATTTTATTTTTATTTTTTTCTGAAAGGGTTTTGTGTATATAAAAAAAAAACTGTCATAAGTCGCTAACATTTGTTTTTTTGACGACTTCATAAAGGGTTATCTTTTTTTTGTAGGGCATTTAAACTATTTATTTAGACTATGGAGTTTAAAAATTATTTTATTGTTTGTTTTTATGCTAATTATTCAATGCGAAAATTTGATTTGTCGGCAAAAAGCCGTTAACTCATGTCTATTGTTTAATAAATTTTCATTATTTAGAAACTTAATAATGTGTAGTTTTTCATGTAGGCATAAAGGGCATAGGTCATTCCAAATTTTAAAAGTTCTAGTTTTGTTTATAATTTTCCATTTTACTTTTGATGTTTTATTTATTTCCTTCAAATGCCAAATATATTTAGATAGAGATGTCTGATTTCTTTTATTTATATTGTTGAAGGAGCACTTATGCTGTCTCCATCTGATTTTAAATTCATTCTTCGTAGACCCAATGTATATCATATTAGTATTAGAACTCTCAATGGATGAGATAGCACAGATTTTACGCGGCATTTATTTTCCAATGGGCAGTCTTCCGTGTTTCTACAATTATATAATTTTTCACTATTTTTGTATAATTTATGTGTAGGTTTTTTATTAATACTATTCAGGCATGAGGGTTTATTCAGGATTTTATTATTGTGTTTTTTTATTATACTTTCTAGATTTTCAGTGCAGCTGTAACTTAATTTTAGGGTGTTTTTATTAAATATTTTACTAAGTCTACTATTGGTAGGAAATTGTTTTTCAATTAAAGTAGGAATTTCTGTCCTAGCTTAATACTAACCATTTGGTTGAACGGAGGGGTATACCAAATGATTTTTCTTTTCCTGTTTTTCGGCTCTTGTTTTGAAACATGAGAACTCTTTTGTAGCGTTGGAATCATATTTTTAAATAAAGAATTATATTTATGCTCTACTTCTGTATCGAGCACTATTTTTAAAAAATAATAACAAAAATACTAAAGAACTTTGGATTATTTATCTAACGAGTTCTCTCCTATTTTCTATATATTTTTACACACACACACACACACACACACACACACACACACACACACACATATATATATATATATATATATATTCTCTGTTCGTGGTTCACAATTTCGATTACCCATAATGCATCTGCGGGTGAATTTCTTTCTTCCTTGGAAAAATCTTTCAGTCTGAGTGTCCCTATACTGTTGAAATGTCCCCGATTAAAAATGTCAATTTACCCCGTAGCTGATGTACAATCCTAAGAGGGAGCCGGCAATGGTTGCAAAGCCGCCAGTCATCACAGCGTGCAATTCAGACAATGTCATTTCAGTAATGAAGGGTTTTACAATCAAAGGGGCTTCAGTCTGAAAAAGAAAAGAAAATAGGCAAATAAATTTGATTAAATATTCATTATTGGACTTATGCAATAATTACGTTTTACCATAAAGAAAATACAATGAAGTATAATTTAAATCTATTCAGATATTATTTATCAAATATGTAATCTTTATTTACATTTGGACTATGTCCGCATCGTTGTTATTATAATAATAATATTATTATTATCACAATGTTACAGTCGTTGTAGTCGCCCTGCCTTCATCAGGGAACTTTGAAGGACATTCATAAAAAATAACGTAATAAAAATAAATCTATTCTCTCTCTCTCCCCCTCTTCATGCCCTCATCGTCTCTCATTATATATATATATATATATATATATATATATATATATATATATATATATATATATAGTTGAATATTAGTTTGTAACCTGGGTTTCACGCTTTTGCGATCAGCAGATAAACAGCGTGAAACCCGGGTTTAAAACTAATATCCATGTAACTGTATATATATATATATATATATATATATATATATATATATATATATATTTTCTTTAAAAATTATAACAAATATGTTATAAAAATCACTACAAAAATAGCCATTTTGTTTCAATTTATTCCGTATACAGCAATCATACTTGTACATATATATATATATATATATATATATATATATATATATATATATATATGTTAGTTTGTAAATCCGGGAATCATGCTTTTATGATTATGAGAGAAACTGTCTGATGATTATTTATATATACATACATACATACATACATACATACTTACATATATATATATATATATATATATATATATATATATATATATATATATATATATAAACTGTCTGATGATTATTTATATATACATACATACATACTTATATATATATATATATATATATATATATATATATTTAAATATGTTTGAAACAGTACAGAAACGTATTATGGCATAAAACGCAAGAAATTTTTATATTATAGGCCATGATAGATTTAAAATAAAAACAAAAACACACACCAGTCGACCAGTTTCGTCCCCTCTCATCAAAACTGTTAATGGGGAACACAAATTATGAAGAGAAAAAAAAATGAAAATCTGTCATGGATAACGTGAATGAATGGACAGGGAGAAGAAAAAAAATATTCCAACAAAGATGCTAGAAGCGCAGCACAGCAAGTCCAAGCAAACAATCTCTTTGTTTACAAAGAGCAGGTCGCCTGGACCTGATGTACAGCGTCTCCAACACCTTAAGATGGAATAATGCGTGTGCTCTGGCCAAAACGGAAAACCAGTTCACACTGAAATCCATCGCACAAGTGGGATTCTTTATAAAGTGATCTGCAATCGAAGACCCAAACGTATTACGAATGGCATCGCCCAAAGAAAATTTTTTGTTCAATATTATAGCAGGTACATGTTGTTTAATTCTAACGTCCAACCGCTGCGTCGTTCTACCTATGTAGCCGCATCCACAACTACATTTGAAATGGTAAATAACAGAATTAATATGGTGTCGGGGGGGTAGAACATCTTTACACATAGATGAAAGTACGGACTTAGTTTGAAAGTTTCGCTGCAAAATAACACTCACGTGAACTACATGAAATACGCTTGGCGAAGGATTCACTAATCCTACCCAACCACGGTAAACGAAGATAGACCGGACATTTACCCACTATAGCAGGTTTGATTTTATTGAACCTGGCAGTCTTATCCCGAATAACTGATTGAACAATGTTCAACGGATAACCATTGTTCACAAAGAACATTGTTAAACAAAGGTCGACTGGTGTGTGTTTTTTGTTTTTATTTTAAATCTATCATGGCTTATAATATAAAATTTTCTTTTATGTTTTATATATATATATATATATATATATATATATATATATATATATATATATATATTCAAACATATATTCATTCAAACATGTTTCATTGAATAATATAGACATATTATGTCTATTTAATTCTATAATAATTCTTTCTAGTCTTCTAATCAGTTCCTTGATGTTAAGATGAAATTGATGAAGGAAAATGCCGTAGTTTTTCCCTACCTACTTTCGATCTCCTCTGAAAACATCTTCAGGAGTAAATTACAAAAATAAACTTATTGTAACTGTGATCGTTGTGAAAAAAAGACGCTTTAAAAAAAGACGCTTATACGCGTTCAGTCATAATTCTTTTCACATTAAATGAATCCGTTGTAGATATGTATTTTCTTTTCTTTTTTGCAAAACAAGCGCCCCAATATGAGGAAGCAAAGCAAAAACTTGTAGAAATGCAAAACGGCAATAAATTTCTCTCTCTCTCTCTCTCTCTCTATATATATATATATATATATATATATATATATATATATATATATATATCAAGAAACATAGTTTTAAGGTGTACTATATTTATGTGATAAAGTGCTCAATATAAGAGATAGAGCGTATGTAAATATAAATATAAAAGTGAACATTGAGACGCAACACTCAGGGCGGACCGTCGGACGATTGTGTTCTAGACGAAACAGTCTGGCCGGACCGTCGGACGATTGACTTTATGTTCACTTTTTATATATATATATATATATATATATATATATATAATGTTGGTCTTTCCTTACTTCCGTTTTGATTTTTATCCGATTTTCTCTGTTGCAATGTTGATTTTGTCATAAAGGTGATTGTTTTGATGAAGTTCACCTCTATTCGTACTCAATCATTTTAGCCATTATCACTCTGTATTGTGACTCCATTTTTTGTACAAAAAAGGTTATCCTGGTAACTGAATTTGAATTTGTTTGAATTTTATAGCTGTGTTGTCATATCCTGCTATGGCAACGGAAAACAACTTCTTCTTCTTCTGCGCCTTCGTTGTCGTCTCCTCTTTCTCCTTCTCCTTCTTCTTCCTCTTCTTCTCCTTCTCCCCTTCTTCTTCTTCTTTTCCTCCTTCTCCTTCTTCTCCCCTCCTCCTCCCCTTCTTCTTCTTTTCCTCCTCCTCCTTCTCCTCCTCTTCTTTCTTCTTCTTCTCCCCTTCCCCTTCTTCTTCTTTCTTTTCCCCTCCTCCTCCTCACCTTCTTCTTCTTCTTCTTCTTCTTCTTCTTCTTCTTCTTCTTCTTCTTCTTCCGCCAGGGTATTTTCTCCTAAGTGAATATAATTAACTCAACGGCCATTATCGATTTGATTACGCCATCCGCACATCCAAGTTTACATCACCTGTGTTCACCCCACTTGGTCCTGACCAGGCTTAACGTTGTTTAACTTCAGTAGTAGTACGGGAGCCGGCGTTTCAACGTGATGTGGCCGTAAGCATTTGTTATTATTCAGGCCAGATACCTGAATCCTCAACCCTCTTTTATTTTGACATCTCCGATGTAGAACCCACACCAAAGATCGTCCATTTTTCTCACCACCAGAACAACCTTCTCTACGTGCCGCCATTTTAATACAAATATTTCCTTATAAAATTTATTCCAGGTGATTTTAGAGAAACGTTTAATTAAAAAAAAGTGATTTAAATAAAATTTCAGTAAAATGTTCCTCTTTCTCTCAATCCGTCTTGTGAGTATCAGATTTTCCAAGCTCTCTTTCCTTATCAGGTGTCCC
Organism: Acanthosepion pharaonis; assembly: GCA_903632075.3. Lineage (NCBI taxonomy): Eukaryota > Metazoa > Mollusca > Cephalopoda > Sepiida > Sepiidae > Acanthosepion > Acanthosepion pharaonis. The sequence goes on along the minus strand of CAHIKZ030005356.1, from coordinate 817,622 downwards.
AGAAACCTCAAATGTCACATCCTGATGTTAAGTATAAGTTTCATTTTAATTTCTATTTTCTTTCAAACGTCGTAGTTATTTATAGGTTCTGTCCATAATATCCTCAGCATCCTTCAGTAGAATCACATTTATGTTGCTCCAAGTTTGTTCTTCATCTTTGAGGAGATTGTCCAAGACAGATATCATGCAACAGTTTAATACTCTTTTTCTTTTGTTTCTAGCGTAATTTTTCTATTTCTTATTACTCTGCTTAGTTTTAGAAAGCACCTTTGGCTATCTCAATACGCCTACGGATTTCAGTGTCACTCTTTCCGTCCTCTGTTAAAACACATCCCAGATATTTAAATTTCAGCACTTATTTGATTTTGGTATCCCTGATTTGCAATTTGCACTTTAGGCTCACCCCTTTTGCTAACAACCATGCATTCTTGCGGGTGATGTTTAATCATTTCTTTTCGCTTTTCCTTCACTGCCTTCTTTAGGATTTCTTGTATTTTCCTTTATGGGTCCGTTATCAGCCCTGTATTATCTGCATATTTTGTGTTGTTAAGATCGTGGCCGCCAATAATAAATCCTGGTAGGACTTCTAGTTCACTCAGAATCGCCTCAGATTGAATAAGTCCGGCGAGAAGACCCATCCTTGTCTTACACCCCTTTCTATTTTTGTATATCTGTAGAACTCATTTTCTATCCGTATGCAGGCGTTTTGCTACCATTATAAGTTCTGGATTATTCGAGTATCCTTCCTAACATTCAAATTCGATCTATGAACATTTTACATAATATTAACGGTGTTATTTTAATGAATGCGTATTATATAAAGAGAGCATTTCTTTTTTGCTGAAACTCTACGATATTAAGAAAACCACATATAAAAGAAATATATAAAACACAGTTTATTGATTCTTTAGTTCGAATTTCTTTTTATTTGCCGCGTTATTTCAGGGCGTAGGCGATCATGGCTCTCCAAAAATTCTTTCGTACATTTAAATAATGATTATCCTGTCTTGTCTTATCTCTTATTTACTAATCGTCTAAGTTTCTATCTTGCCAAGCATCTAAAGAAGCTCTTTATCATGATACTTCTCCTCCGCCTTCAAAATTCTTCAAGTTCGATTTTCTCCTCATCTGTCTCAGAAATTTCAGATTTTCAAATTATGTTAAAAAGAAACGTCTTACCATTCCAATAAAGATGTTGCTGGCAGCACTAATTGATTCAGCAGGGGTAGTGTCCATGGTGAAAGCAAGGAATCGACCAAAAACACGGACCACACTCTGCATGACACCCCAGTAATAAAGGATCGACATGACAGAGCTAAAAAATACGATCATTGGCATTACCTGAAAAACGAATAATAATAATAATAATAATAATAATAATAATGATAATAAAAATACGGCATGACAGAGTGGGCCAAAACGACAGAGTGGGCACGGGAAAATCTGAAAATTCTACGGGAAGAAAACTGAACGAAATTGATATGAACACCACCCAGACCCGGTTACGGAGATAGGATCTGTTACAATTTTATGGGACTACACAATACACACAGACAGTACAATCAAAGCCAACCGCCCAGACATTGTTATTAGAGACCGCAAACAAAAAAAGTGCCTCCTTATTGATATGGCAGTACCTGCAGTCTGCAATGTATCTTTGAAGATCTTCAAAAAAGCTATCAAAATACAAGGACCTTCAAATCGAAATCTCAAAAATGTGACACATGGGAACATCAACAATCCCTGATGAGGTTGGAGCTCTCGGATTGGTTGGAAAATATTCCAGTAGACTCGTTGAAGGGATTCCTGGAAGCCCTTAAAGAAATACAAAAAATTGTTCTCACGAGTATAGCCCACTCGTTGTTTTGTTGTTGTTTTTTTTAATTGGTCAGTAGAAAATGTCATGATGCCATTTCTAACCTTAGGTCTCTGGTATGGACACGGAAAGAAATGAGTACACACCACAAATCAAAGGGAATACTACTACTGCTACTACTACTACTACTACTGAGAAGAGAAAGAGATGCTAAAAAAGTTGCCACACTGTGTTGTGCTAGACATTTTTTTATCTCCTGAATCTAATTTACATAAATCTACCATTCGTCCATGCTAATAATATTGCTGCAATATATGGCCTGGTGTTCCTGCTATATATACAGAGATTCTTAATAGAATAAAAAAAAAAATCAGCAATATTATTAGTCCTGACCTGGTATCTCGGCTTCAGTCACTTTTCTCCCGCAGTAAAATTGCCTCTCTGTGCCTTTTCTATGAATACGTTCATGTTAATTAATCGGATGAGCTCTTCAATATGAAACTTAGCCTATTTGAATTTAAACGCAGTACTTGACTGGCAATGAGGTCTCATCAAGTTAGAACCGTAAGTGCTATGCTAACAATTTCCTCGCACATCTCATTTGTGGAACGTCCTTTTAGCTTCATGCTTTCAAATCAAATTTAATTTTCAAAAATGTAAATGTAATGCCAATCGCTATCTATTATCTTCCTGATTGCTCTTATTTTGTTCTCGCTCCTTAGTAATATCCACACCCTTGTGTCTTACACGCTTTATTGCCTTTCTTGTAGTAAATTCGATTAAAAAATTGAAGTTTCCTCAAACTGTGAATGCTTCTGGTAGCTCAGTAGTAAAGCACACTTTTCTTGAGAGTGGTTTTCAGAATAAAAAATCTAATACATAATATTTAAGTGCTTAAAGAATCTCAACGTTATAAATGGATTTTAATCCGCCAAGTTTAATGTAGAGCTTAGACGTTGTATTTGATGATTAAAACTTTGAAAATTATATTCTTCTTTTTTTTTACCTAAAATTTGTTTGAGTAAGTTTCGATATCTGTATGTTCTGTAATGCAAGTCAGGAAGAAACGGACTATCAATAGTTATGAATGAATGCAAGCATTCCTAATAGAACATGGCTATTTTATGTATAATGTATATGCATTGATAATGATTTTACTATAAGAATGCATTGAAAATCAAGAAGAAAGGGATTGTAAATGGTCAGAAATGAATGCAAGCATTACTAATAGAACATGGCTATTATATGTATAATGTATATGCATTGCTAATAATTTTACTATAGGAATGCATTGAAAATCAAGAAGAAAGGGATTATCAATGGTCAGGAATGAATGCAAGCATTACTGACAGAACATGGCTATTATATGTATAATTTAAAGGTATTGCTAATAATTTTACTATAAAAATGCACTGAAAATCAGAAAGAAAGTTATTGTCTGTGGTCAGTTTGGTTTATTTTACGGCATATCAACACCTCAATGGGTTATTTAATGCCGACATTATTTTTATTGCTGGTAATATTTTTTCTTCAAAAATGTATTCCTAGTAACATTTTTTCCTTAAAATTCATTGCAAGTAATGAGCTTTTACAAAAATATACTGCTGGTATTAAAACCTATTTTTAAATTTCATGGTGCTTTGACACCAGTTTTTTTGTTGGGGGGAGGTAACTATTTTCCCATAGCTGGGTCCCTAACAGGTGCTGCCATCCTGGGTCAGGGTGGAACTTGGAACACCATTAATTTAAAGGTGGTTCCACGCTCCTCAAAACCTTCTGATCAGAGACTTTCTGTTGGGTGTAGTTTATCGTCAAACCCAGGGCTGATCTGTGGTCAGCAGTTAATTTGAGCATCGTCGACAGAAATGTAAGTGTACTACTAACGAAATTACTAGAGAAATGTCTCGAAAATGGACAAGAAATAAATTGTCATTAGTCAGAAATTAATGTAAGCATCACCGGTTACATAGGACTATTATATGTATATTATAAATATACGATGTTCTAATAACTTTGACCGATTTTAAATGTGAATTAAGTTTTAGCGTCTAATGATTTTATCTTTTTTCTTTCAGATTTAACAACTTAAATCATTGGCAATTTCAACCATGAAAAGATGAACAATCAAACAACATGTTAAAGTTATCGAAGCCTATAACGAAAATGGACGTTCAAACAGAAATGCATTTCGCGCAGTTCGCGATTTTTTAAATAACATAATCGACCAACCGAGAGTGCAATTGGGAAAATTATTTGTAAATTCACACAAACTGGGTCGGTAGAAGATGTGAAAACTCCATTGCGTGCTCGTTTACGCCGTTCAGCTAAAGACATTGTTGCAGTGCATGAGAATGTAGCCGAAAATCCAGACCCCACTATTCGTCATCACATGCAGGAATTGAACCCCCCTCCAAAACAATGTTACATCGAATTTTGGCAAAAGACTTGTCTCTACATGGTTACAAAATTCAATTGACACATAAAATGAAACCTGCTGGTCATTTGGACCGCCGTACATTCATCAATTGGTTGCACGAGCAAAGACAAGTTGATTAAGATTTTTCGCAAAAAATCCTCTTTAGTGATAAAATCCATTTTAATCTTGGTGGATTCTTTAATATGCAGAATTGTCGCATTTGGGCTGATGAAAATCCAAGGAAGATTTTTTAAAAGACCCTGCATCCACAAAAGATCACTGTTTGGTGTGCATTTTTTTCCTAGCGGAATCATTGGGCTGTATATTTATAAATTTGAACGTCCATTTTCGTAATAGGCTTCGATAACTTTATCCCGTTGTTTGATTGTTAATCTTTCCATGGTTGAAATTGCCAAAGACTTAAGTTGTTAAATCTGAAAAAAAAAGAAAAAAAATATTAAGCTTAATTCACATTTAAAATCGGTCCATGTTATTGGAGCACCCTATATATTGCTAGTTAAGTTGCTGTAGTAATTCAACGTAACCCTGAAAGAAAGAGATTGTCATCGACCAGAAATGAATGCAAATATCACTGATTGAATCTTGATATAATGTTTACAATATAAATGCATTGTGAACGTCTTTTACTATAGGAATATACAGTATGAGACAAAAAAAAAAAGGACGCACCCATAGACAGTCGATTTTTGTATTTTTACCAGCACAGAAAACCCTTCCTGCTTCCCATCAAAATGCCTGATTCCCAACTCCTTGAGAGCGCCTCGTTACGCCTGGTTGGTCTTACGCTCTCCACTAACATGAGGTGGAATAAATACATTGAATCAACAGCTTCATCCAACGCAAGGAAAGTTGAGTCTCTGTTTTTCTTGTCTGAGTCCATCCTTCAAATCTATAAATCAACCATTCGTCCTTGCATTGAATCTTGCTGCTATATATGGTCTGGTGCCACCGCTGTACGTCTCGAGGTTCTCGACAAAATCCAGAGAAGAATATGCAAGATGATAGGTCTAGTCTACAATCGCTTTCCCACAGACGTGCCGTGTCCCCACTCTGTCTCTTCTACAAGTATGTTCACGGCAACTGTTCCGACGAACTACTTTCCCTAGTTCCCAGACTTCATGAATTTAAACGCGCTTCCAGGCTGGCATCTCGGTCCCACATTTTCACCGTCAAAACGGTTAAATGCAACCGTCTCTTCTACTTAAACAGCTTCTTCACCCGCGCTTCCCGTCTGTAGAACTCTCTTCCCTTTACTTGCTTCCCCGATGACTATAATCTTCGAATATTCAAGTGTAATGTCAATCGACATCTGACACCCTGAGCTTGCTCCCCGCCCTTTTCTGTACCCTTTCCTCAAACATGACTCTTTTCTCTTATTCTCAATCCTCTGTAACCCCTGGTGTGTTAGTGGCACTGCCGCCTTGCTTGTTTAAAAAAAAATAAAAAAAGACAAGTAATAAAATTCGTTTATTAATACAGATGTACATATGGACATTATACAAGTCAAAAAATGATTTAGTATTTTGTTTGGCCACCTTCTGCTTTAATAACGGCCTTAATTCTTCGTGGCCTGCTATAGACAGGTTTTGCGTTATTTAATGTCTTTCTGTGTTAACTTTCCTATCACGGTTTTCAGTTGGGTTAAAGGTTACGACTTTTTCGTGAATTAAAGGAATGCTAGAAAAATCTGGTGAAGGACGTTGATTTAATAAAGAATTTAGTCTACAGCATGTCACGAAGAATTAAAACTCTTATTAAAGTAAAAGGTTACACAACAAAATTCTAAATCATTTTTTAACTTATATAATGTACATATGCACACCTATATTAATAAATGAATTCTATTACTCACTTGTCTTGGTAAAAAAAATCCCCCCACCAAAAAATCAACATTCTGCGTGTGCGTTCATTTTTTGCCTCGTTCTGTAAGTGTAGTGAAGTTGAAAATTTGTTGTTAGCTTACAATAAAGACGAACGGATGTGCAGTGTAGGCATCGCCAAAAACGAATTTGGAACCGACGTCACTGTGTCTCAAGAAATCTGTCACTCTCTCGCCAATCCAATAAAATAGCGTAAAACCTTCTTTGGTTTTGATAATAAATATGGCGATAATCATCTGCAGCATTAAACCCCAGAACACAGTATGCCATTTGATCTGAAAAAGAAATTATAGTCATTAATATCATGTAGTCAGTTTGATTAAAGAAGTGTTTGTTTTACGGCATATCAATCTGATAGAATAGGGCTATCATATGTATAATGTAAATGCATTGCTAATAATTTTACTATAGGAATGCATTGAAAATCAAGAAGAAAGGGATTATCAATGGTCAGGAATGAATGCAAACATTACTAATAGAACAGAGCTATTATATGTAAATATATTGCTAATAATTTTACTATAAAAATGCACTGAAAATCAGAAATAAAGGGATTGTCTGTGGTCAGTTTTGTTTGGACTATTTTACGGCATATCAACACCTTAATGGGTTATTTAATGCCAACAAGAATTTTATTGCTCGTAATATTTTTTTCTAAAAATGTATTGCTGGTAAAAAATTTAACAAAAAAATTATTGCTGGTATTAAAACCTATTTTCATACATTCATAGCGTTTTGACCACAGTTTGAGGGGGTTGACTATTTGCACATATAGCACTCACTGCGGCGCCCTCCTTTGTAGCTTAGATGTGGCACAAGGCCGAAAGTATGGGGCACCCAGTGAGGATCGAACTCACTACTCAGTCGTAATTGTTCTAGTAAGACAAGCTTGCTAACCATTACACTGCCTCGAGGTGCCCAAGTCGCCCTGTTATGTATGCCTTCTTCAAATGATTGGAAATTCGAACCGAACCCATTATTTCGTCTACAGAGGGAAGATTGTTCTAGTTCCACGTGCTACGCCTCTTCCGGATATCTCAGTTTCAGTTATTTTCACTTAGTAACTCATCTCTCGTTCGAAATTCCAATAACCTGAAGAAGGCCGGGGCTAACAACGGTCGAAGCGTCGTGAATATGACAACAAAGATGAGGACAACAGTCCGAACAATGTAAATTGTGTCAATAAATACTTTCATGGTAATTGTTCGAATGAGCTCTTTGCTATGTTGTCTAAACTTTATGAATTTAATCGCATTACTAGATTGGCAGCTAGGTCTCAACATTTTATAGCTGAAATGGCTAGATGTGACCGTAAGATCTATGCTAACAGTTTCTTCACTTGTGGAACTCTCTTTCGGTTCCATGCTTTTCAGCCAACTTTGATATTCAAAAATTTAAATGCAATGTCAATCGCTTCATCTGTCCTCCTGATTATTCTTTTTTTCTTCTGGCTCCTTAGTAATGTATCTGTTTTCTCATTCTTTCAAACAAGTAACCCGATGTGTCTTAGTGGCTTTATTGCTTTGCTTGGGGTGAATTCGATTCAAAAAATAAACTTGGACAAAGTATAAACCATTCTCTGGGTAAAATAGCTGGACAGAATACAACCTGCCTACAAGAAGGACAGCGCTGAATTAAAGACCACCATCCTATGGATTCAATATCCTCACCAACCCGTAATTGGTCAAGCGTAATTAGTACGGCTACGCCTCTTTTCCAAAAGACTTTAGATTTTTAAAATATTAGTACCTTGAATAAGTTCTCGCTGTTTTGCAACAGATGACGTTTCCAGAACTGCGTGCAGTTTCAGATGGTAAAGCATATATATATATAAGGAATTAATATAAGCCAGCTTGGAATTTGGTGTATGCCATCTCGCCGAAGTGTAAACAACATTGTTTTTCATATTGTTACACATGTCAGGTGCCAAAGAAAGTATATTTGCGGGGAAATTTACTGTACTATTTCATTCAAAAGAAATCTGCAGCTGAAGAGCACACAATTCTTGTTGAGTGTTACGGCGACCATGCTCTGCCGGAAACAACATGCAGAGATTGGTTTAGACGCTTCAAAAATAACGATTTTGATGTTGAAGATAAAGAATACTCTGGTGCGCCGAAAAAGTTTGATGACAAAGAACTGGAGGTATTACTTCATGAAGACTCATGTCAGGCGAAAGCTGAATTTGAACAATCATTGGGAGTTGATCATACAACAGTACCGAAATGTTTGAAAGCATTAAGAATGATTCAAAAGAACATTGGGTGCCGTACGAGTTGAAGCCGAGAGACGTCGAACGGCTTCTTGTCACGTGTGAACAGCTGCTTTAACAGCATAAAAGGAAAAGTTTTTTTGCATCGTATCGTGACCAGCGATGAAAAGTGGATACACTACGATAACCCTAAGCGTAGAAGATCGTTGGGTAAGCCCGGCCATGCATCAACATCGGCGCCAAAGCCGAATATCCATGATTCGAAGCTTCTGCTATGCATTTGATGGAATCAGTTGGGTGTAGTTTATTATGATCTGCTCAAACCGACCGAAACCAACACGGGAGATTGCTATCGACTACAATTGATGCGTTTGAGCCGAGAATTGAAGAAAAAATGGCCGCTCTACGAGCAGAAACACGACAAAGTAATTTTGCAACATGCCAACGCTAGGCCACATGCTGCAAAACTGGTGAAAACCTACGTGAAAACACTGGGAAGTCTTACCCAACCCGCCGTATTCACCAGACATTGCCCCGTCCGATTATCACTTGTTCCGATCGATGGCACATGGCCTGGCTGAGCAGCAATTTCATTCTTATGAAGATACCAAAAAATTGATCGACTTGTGGTTAGCCTCAAAAGACATTTTGTTTTTCCGACATGGAATTCAAATGCTGCCAGGAAGATGGGAAAAAAGTATTTGCTCGCGATGGACAATACTTTCAGTGACATGTTTCCTACTCATATTTGTGAATAAAACATTTCTTTTCATGAAAAGTCAGCCAGAACTTATTCAAAGTCCGAATATTTTTTTTTAAATCTGTCATTAAAATACACATGCGTATATGTAAACGTTCGCACCTATATTTGAATAAAACTGAAATGTTCATGCCGTGAGGGCTAATTTCGGGTAACAGAAAACAGAATACGCCGAAAAGTGCACACTTTTGAAGTTATTTTAAGCGGATCCTGTCTGTACATTGAATATATACAGCATACTTGTCATGAAAAGTTGACAAACAATTTAGCTTTGACATGTGATCCTCTTGTTAATCTGATAAGTTTTCTCGAATATTCAGGCCGGTAGACGCTCTGTTTATTTTTAAAACAGGAGTGTTTTCTCGAGTTGTGCTGACTGCTAGAGGCACGCTATTTAAAAAATAAAATAGGCCCTCTACTCAAATACGGTTACCGACGTAAAGTAACATTTGAAGTGATATATACTCAGTGCGGAAGAAATACCTCCCACATATGCCAACATATATACCGTATATGTCCGCGTAGAAGGCGACATTTTAACCTTAAAAAATCCCCTCAAAATAAGGGGCCGTCTTATACTCCAGATATAAAATGTGAACCTTAAATCCTGTGGTTTATGTTGTTAGCATGGGAGATTTTTGACGGAAGGCTAGCCACTGACTTAGTAACTATTGACACAAATATTTTCAACTGAAATAACTTAATTCACATTATTGCAATGAACTAATAAAAGTATTGTGTAATAAAAATACCCTTACTTTATATATTATGTGCTCATATTCGCCAAAAGAAAAATCAGAAAACCATCGTCACACAACATCGCATTCAAGAAACGAATAGATTGTTAGCAGGGAAAATTCATTCAGGCTGTCGTAATAGTCGACCGAAAACACAGCACCCACTCATGAGGTATTGTTAATTGGGGTAATTAATTGACAATATCGCGCCACCATTTTTTCATTAGAATTTGAGTGAGAAAAAAATTTGAGTGAAATAAATTCAATATTTTACATTCTAAAATACGATATATTGGATCGTCTTGTACGACGAATATAGATCAGTCTATATTTCTGAGATGAGGTATTATGTACATTATTTACATTAGTCGCCATATTTGTCACAACTTTTCGGCCGTTGTACGCTCCGGCCTTCCTCAAGGACACATGGCGCAGTGGATAAAGGCGTTGGTTAGATCCAGTGACAGACCCAAAGAAGGTGAGTTCAATACCTGGCTAAGGCAGTGGAGAACTTTCAGAGGGAAAATTAGCAGGAGATAACCGATAACTGACATCCATCAAACATGGCACGTGGAACTAGAACAGTCTACCCCAGTAATCGAAATAAAGGGTTCAGTTCGAAATTCCAACCACCTGAAGAAGGCCGGAGCGTACAACGGCCGAAACGTTGTGACAAATATGGCGACAAAGATGAGGACAATAGTCCGACTAATGTAAATACTGAATATAGATCAAATGAAACATTTTAACTCCAAAATGTGGGGGTCGTCTTATACGCCGAGTTGTCTTGTACGTCAGCATATATGATACCCCATGAAATACCTCCCACATAATGATAAAACGTGAGTGGCAATGGTAGCTTCATATCGCAAACGTCTTACCATTATGGGGGAGGATTTTCTGGGAAGTGTGTGTGTGTGGTATTCCTGCTACACCAACTATATACATATAGGTTTAGATGGATAAATTGTTGACTAAATTCCGCAAAAGTGAAAATAACACTGGCATCTCATTTTAAAAGATATATTTATCAAAATTACACAAAAATATCCTGAAATAATAAAGAGTTAATTTATTCAATAAAATCGCCATTGGTTTCAACCCCGGCTTCCAGACGACTTCAAGATCCCCTGCAAATCTTCTAGATGGTCTTAGTGTTTAAGTTGGTGAATGCTGATATAATACATGTCTTCATTTTATCTTTGATGTTACAAAGAGTTTTGTTCCTCTCTTGCTGAAACGTGCCCCCACATAATAATGAAGGGTGTTCCAGTCTGGGTAGTTAAGTTGCCAGATGTAAGAGGTGACATTATCGCAGAAATTGGCTGACAGCCGTGACTGTTTTCTCCTGCTTGTGTGGCAGAGTGCAGAGTCCTGTTGTCAGACATATGGACTTTCAGAAGCCACCCTCTTGAATCAGGGCAGAACTACCTTCACAAGATACTTCATGTAGGCCTCTGTGTTAAGTTTGAGGGCTTGTAGGAAGATGAGTGGAGACATAATGTCGCCATCACTAGTGATCACTACAACCATCTTCGTAATCACCATTAGACTCATTCAACTCTTTCCGAATCCTCTGCATTTAAATTGACACACAAACACTCTGAAATGTCCATATTGGAGCATCCGGCGCGAATGCCAAGCAGTACGATATGCCGTTTCCTAATGTCTGGCAGAGTGAATTGCGTTATGGTGCTCTTTTTCTCAGAGACGGTGCCCAGTTGGCTCTGCTATACTGTGCAGTCGAAAAAAGAAAACAAAAAATAAAAACAAACAACGCGCATGCGCGAAATTAGAAATATAAAACGGAGACAATTTATCCATCGCACCCTATATATATATATATATATATATATATATATATATATATATATATATACAGTAGCGTCCAAAACTAAGGGACAAAATTTTAAAACCTAATATTTGTTAGAAATAACAACTGTGAAAAGCTGAAATTTTGACAACTGGTAGTCGTTATCATCCATAATAACATACTAAAATTTGAATCATTTGCAAAGGATAGAAAAAGAATTATAACAATTATTTATTTATTTTCAAATTTGGAACGTCCAAAAGTAAGGGACAAAATTGAGAAAAACAATGTAAACGGCAAAAAAAAAAAACAATAAAAATACATGTACAATCAATATTTAGTAAATGAGCCCTTGCTCTCAATGACAGCTGCACATCTTCGACTGCAAGAACGAATCAGTTCTTGACAATCCTCGATACTAATTTTAGACCATTCTTCTTGAAGCTTCACCCACAAATCCTCCGTGTTAGTGGGATTTCTTTCCATAACTTTCACTCCTAAGGTCTTCCAAAGATTTTCTATTGGATTTAAGTCAGGACTTTGCGGTGGCCAATCCATAATTTCCAAATCTTGCTCGCTAAGGTAACTCATTACCACCTTTGCCTGGTGACATGGGGCATTATCTTGCATAAAGGAAGCCCTATCGAAACCTGAATTCTGTATGATTGGCACAACATGATCTTGAACAAAGTTTTTATAGATCTGCGCGTTTACACGAGTTTGTAACCGGACAAGAGGCGTTGTACCTTGGCTAGAAAACATTCCAAATACCATGACGCTTCCGCCCCCAAACTTGACAGTTTTCTTAGCACACTTTGCACTTAATCTTACACCAATACGTCTCTTTACATTGTTTTTTCCATCATTTCCAAATAAATTAAACTTGCTTTCATCACTGAAAGATACTTTTGCCCAATTTTCATATGTCCAAATTACATACCTGTTTGCAAACTCTAATCTCTTCTTCTTATTCTTCGAACTAACAAGTGGTTTCTTCCCTGGGGTTCGATTAAACAGCCCTATTTCTTGCAGTCGTCTAAAAACAGTCTGTCTTGACACATTAACACATGAGTTACTATTCATAACCCTTTTAATTTCTGTGCAAGACTTAAAACGGTCCTTTAATGACATACGCTGCATTATTCGATCTTCTCTTGCCGAAGTTTTGCGGGGTCTGCCGGTTTTAAAAGCACTATTTTGCCAGTATCACTTTCTCTGAAATCTCTCTAATGGTGTGCTTTTCCTTGTGTAGCTTCACAATAGCTTGTCTCACAGAGTAATCAAGTTTTTGGCATTTCGCCATGGTGCCGGTTGATGCAACGTTTACAAATGACTAAGTAAGACTTATTTTTTAGAGGAAATCAAAAAATTTGAATATAGCATACTGTTTACATTGTTTTTCTCAATTTTGTCCCTTACTTTTGGACGATCCTTTTTTGAAAATAAATAAATAATTGTTATAATTCTTTTTCTATCCTTTGCAAATGATTCAAATTTTAGTATGTTATTATGGATGATAACGACTACCAGTTGTCAAAATTTCAGCTTTTAACAGTTGTTATTTCTAACAAATATTAGGTTTTAAAATTTTGTCCCTTAGTTTTGGACGCTACTGTATATATATATATATATATATATATATATATATATATATATATATATATACGGGAGCTGAGAATTAGATGAATATTCTACTTACCTTTGATCGATCGATAGAGAAGATGAAGAAGAGTAAAACGTAAAAAGCGATGCCCGCCAATGATATAAGGTTCGCAGGTCGTCTGATTCCTACATCAATAATTACCCACAATGCAACAGCGATAGCGAGTAGTCGCAGGAACCTATAGAAAGCAAAACACGAGCGTGTAGTAAGAATCTATGGTCAATAACTGTCCAAATCTTAAATGAGAGAACGGTGAAATATTTTATTAAGAAGTATAAAATGGACAAAGTCCGACAATTATTTTAAGACATTATTATGTTTATACATTCTTCTTATAGATACAAATATTTAAGTAAATGCTCTGTTTATAATAAACAGTATTAAATAACATTTACCGGGCTGAATGTCCGAGAAATTTTCACAGAAAATATTCGTCTAGCGACAGAATTCGAACCTGTATCCTACACGGAACCGTCATTTAGCTTGACGTGCCTTTACCGATTTGGCCGCGAAGGAGCGGTCGGTTAGCAAGGTCGAATTTACTGTCTTTAAACTTCAATCTTCTATGAATCTCTCACGTACATTCATATCTGCTCATAGCGTATCAAATGAACAAATGACGTCACACATTATGACAAAGTTAAACAATTATTTTAAGACATTTGCATTAAACAACATTTACCGGCCTGAATGTCCGAGAAATTTTCATAGAAAATATTCGTCTTAAAATAATTGTCGGATTTGTCCATTTCATGTATGACGTCATTTGTTTCATTTGCATACGCTGAGCAGATATGAATGTATGTGAGAGAATCATGGAAGATTGTAGTTTAAAAGCAGTAAAATCGACCTTGCTAACCGAACAATCCTCTGTGGCCCAATCGGTACAAAAAGAATGTATGAACATAAAAATGTCTTAATATAAAATAAGTACCGTATTTTCCGGTTTACAAGGCGTTGCGGCATGGAAGACGCACCCTTATATTGGAAAGAAATTTCTAAGAAAAAATAAGTCATTCTCATACAATAACACATTCACCATCCGTCCCTCAAATACTGGCGCCACGTATTGTTTACATTTATCACTCGTCCGATTTTGTTTGTATTGCGATGACATACTATCAAGTGCGGAAAAGCTCCCGCCGATGCTAGAAAACAGAGCATGTTTAAGCTTGTGGCTCGGCTCCAGGAAGGTCTATAGTTTTAGAAATACCACTAAGTACTGAGGTTACATTATATAAAAGGCTGAATTAGATAGATAGATAGCTAATATGATAGTGTAATGACTCAACATACAAATCCACGTCCCTATCAGTCAAGTCATTTAGGTGACCGTCCAAGCTTATCTGATTCTTGGCCATACCTTACATTAGTCTGGGAAAACTCACACGCATTTTTCAGAGTACTTTTTAGAAAAAAAAGTGCGTCTTGTAAGCCGGAAAATACGTTAATTCAAATTCTGGATGTGAGATGGGTGAATCAGTTTTCGGCGTGGATAGAGTAATTGGAGAATTGAGTTCCATTACGATCGAGTTTGTTATATTCCTTTTTGCACAAATACATTTTGGAAATGGAGGAATATCTGTCTTCTCACTTAGGAAAAATAGCAGGGTAGACTGGGCTCTCTAACTTTTTTTGGTCACCAGTCTCCGAGAAAGAAAACAATTCCGTACCGTGGAGAAAGCAACAGACAAAACGCTACAATTCTTTTCCCAATAAGAAATCGATTATAAATAAATCAATAAATGTTTGCATACGGTTTAATATTTTCTGTTCAACTCTTATAATTACAGTGATTGAATGTTTCAACGAATTTGATTTATGAATCCTACCTGTGATATCAACACTAAATAAACGAATGCCGTGTTTTGTAGATATTTTCCCTTTGAAGTATTTAATTGTTTTATCATTTTTGAAAATCATTCTGAGTGCGGAAAATTTTAGGCGTTTTCATTTAAAAAGATTCTGAAGCAGGGGCGACTAGGGTGTGAATTTAACAGAAATCATTTTTACAAACTTTACTTGTTGATGTGTAGATTACTAGACAAAATCGTTGACATTTCTAACGCAACGGGTCTTTCAACAAAGGACTGAAATAGATATCTCATCGTCAAAAGGTCATTCGACCAAAAGCCGGCTTTGCCTCCTTCTCTACTCGAAAGCCCCCCCCTCCATTTCTAGTCTCTGTCAATCATTTTCTAACTTACATGCTTATAGTCACGTTGAGTCGCTAAAGCAGGCCAGTAGGTGTCGTACCTGACCGAGAGACCACCAGGGATAAGCGGTTTCGAATTTCAAGGATAACTCACACTGGTTAGAAATGCTGATGACATACAACGTTTCTCGACCCAGTCAGCACTTTTGTCTGCATCCCAAAGCCGTGCACTTCTCAGAGGCACTGTTAGTATTATGGTTAGTGCCAGAAACAACAGAAATGAAGAACAGTGTTCGATTTCCAACTTCGGAAAAGCAGCACAGTGATTAGGTGAATTTCATAAAATCAACACATAATATTACAGGTGTGGCTCAGCTAGAAACACCGTCAGGTAAAGGTTCTGATTCGTATTCAAAATAGAAGAAAACACAGTTAAAATAAATAATATATAATATAATATAATATAATACAGGTTGCGGCAAAAATACCTCCGACACATACCCCACCCAAGAAATAGTTCCCACGTAATGGTAGGTCGTTACTGACAGTGTTGACTTTATCTAACTAATGTCTTACCAATATGTAGGAGATATGTACAGTGATCCCTCGTTTATCGCGGTAGATTGATTCCAAAACCGGCCGCGATAACTGAATTTCCGCGAAGTATGGACGCCATATTTACAGTATTTATTTAACGTGTATTTGGACTTTTAAAACCCTCCCTGTACTGTTAACAACCCACCCATTACAGTACTCTATTAATAACAAGGACAACTGTTAAGCAATAACACTTTAGATATTAAAAAAATAAAGATTGTTACTGTATTCAACACGATAGAAGCTGAAGTAGAATTTGAATGATGATGGTGATGAATTTGCTGCGCAGTAGAAATGATTATGATGAAGCTGATGGTGACTTTTACTGTGCAGCCGATGATTGTATTTTACGTCTCTTCAGACGGCGGTGCCCTTTCTATTGCTATTTTACGCTTGTTTTGTAATTCCTAGACCAGGAAATAATATTTATTATTAATATTTTAATGGGTTTAA
Organism: Acanthosepion pharaonis; assembly: GCA_903632075.3. Taxonomy (NCBI): domain Eukaryota; kingdom Metazoa; phylum Mollusca; class Cephalopoda; order Sepiida; family Sepiidae; genus Acanthosepion; species Acanthosepion pharaonis. Next base: position 801,099 of record CAHIKZ030005356.1, on the reverse strand, counting down.
TGAAAAATTTTAGGTGTTCATATATCGCGATTTTTCTAGAATTTTCCAGAAACTCTGCGATATATTTTCCATATATATATTTTAAAAATCCGCGAAGTCGTGAATACGCGATAGTAGAATCGCGAATTAGCGAGGGATCACAGTCTTATGAGGAGGCATGGTACGTGGAACTAGAACAATCTACCCCGGGTGGATGAAACAAAGGGTTCGGTTTGAAATTCCAGTCGGAGCACACAACGGCCGAAACGTCGTAAATACGGCAAACAAAAATGAGGTCTGAACATTGTAAATAGTGTAAATAATTACAGCCATTCTGTTCTGATCTCTTATGAAGTAACCTTTGCTCCATGACAAATTGCCTTTTCGTAATTTAAGTTTATCTTAGACTGGCACAAGGTCACAAGAATAGGAGAGCAAGTTTAATTATCAACAAGAGTAAACTGTGAACTATTCTTTAACGATATGTCTTTTTTCGTAATTATGGCACAGATTACATACCTAGAAGGTCAGCGTTCGAAATCCTTGCATTTACCTGTCATTGGTGAGATATAAACATGAATCACAGGGGCATTTCCCATTTGCTGCGATTTTATCTTTATTTCCATTGTTATATTATGTTTTTACACATAACGCATTTTTTGGTTGGTTGTTGATTCGATCGTCTAACGAAGCAACCTTCTTAGTATATAAATGTTGAGTTATTTCTGATTCCTTTTCATTCCAGATAATTTCTCTTTCAATATATTGTTACTCATAAACCCAATGAAAATGATTACAATGAAACAATATCAAATGATCTTACTGTACGAGAACAGACTTGGAGAAAGCAGCATTTTTGCATCGAATCAATAAATGCGATGAGAAATGGATACTCTTTAACAACAGTAAGGGAGTAAGCCAGTGGTTAGACGCAAGTGAATCACCAAAGTAATACCAAAAACTTCTACTGCACCCTAAAAAGTTAATGGTTGCTCTATGGTGGTCTTTCAAAGGGGTTATTCATTATCCATTCTTGCCTCAAAGGAAAACAATAACAGAAACCTCGTATTGTAGAGAAATCGAGTGTATGCACGAAAAATCGAAAAGAAACATCCTAGACTTGTGAATAGGGATGGCCCAATTTTGCTGTACGACAACGTATGGTCGCACGCTTTTCACTCAACTGTGCAAAACCTGCATAGCCTGAATTATGAAAATTTGTCTCATTCTCCATATTGACCTGATATCTCTCCTACTGATTATCACTTATTTAAGCATTTTGAGCTTTTCATTCTCCAATAAGGAAGAGGTAAACGAAGCATTTAAACATTTTATCACATCAAATGATGAGAATTTTTTTAAAGATGGGATCAAGAAATTAGAGATAGGTTGAAGAACAATCATTTATCAATATGTTAACTATTTCAACTAAATAAATTAGTTTTTTAATATTTCAGAAGCGTTTTATTTATTTGTTATAAAGTTGTCATTTCATGTGTGACAATCTAATATATATATATATATATATATATATATATATATATATAAAAAGACATTTTTATGTTTAACGTTCTTTTTTATTATAGATACAAGTACTTAAGTATATGCTCTGTTTATAATAAACAGTATTAAATAACATTTACCGGCCTGAATACATCCTGTATATATATATATCCGTATAGGATGCAGGTTCGAATCCTGTCAAAGAACGAATATTTTCTATGAAAATTTCTCAGACATTCAGGCCAGTAAATGTTATTTAATACTGTTTATTATAAACAGACATTTACTTAAATACTTGTATCTATAAAAAAAAGAACGTTAAACATAAAAAATGTCTTTATTAAATAAATTGTCCATTTTGTCCATATATATATATATATATATATATATATATAAAGTCTTTCACCTATCTTGGTAGTAAAGTCAACTACATTGGAACTTTAGATGATGAAATCATGCATCGGATTGCTAAGGCTACCAGTGCTTTCGGCAAACTTCGCCATCGCTTGTGGAATGAGCGGGGTATTCGACTGGATACGAACATTCGGGTTTACAGAGCTGTTGTACTTGCTATCCTTTTGTATGGCTCAGAGTCATGGAATCCATATAGGTGGCATATACGCCAGCTAGATGTTTTCCATAAAAGCTGTCTCCGTGCAATCTGTGGAGTTAAGCTTCAAGATAGGACATCTAACGTAGACCTGTTTAACAGGTGTAATATTGGAGGAATCGAGACTTTTATCATACAGTCTCAGTTACGGTGGACTGGTCATGTCTTGAGAATGTCTGATGACAGGATACCCAAGATTCTAATGTACAGCCAGTTAGATCAGGGCTACAGGAATGTAGGACGCCCATGGCTAAGATACAAAGACAAGCTGAAAAGCAACTTGTCAGCAGTCAATATACCATATAACACCCTTGAGCACTTAGCCTTGAAGCGGGTAGAATGGAGATCAACGTGTTTTAGTGGACTCAGCAATTTTCAATCTGCTTGTCTGAATCATCTTCAAGAAGCGAGAGCAAGATCTAAAAGGTCAACCAATCTAACAGTGATCTCATCTCACAATCCTCACACTTGATCCATATGTGGCCTCCTTTGTAAATAACTAGCGGGTCTTAAATTCCATTTAAGATTAGCGCATAAACTTTCATAACTGAATCAATAAGTTGGCAGATCCTCATACGTCGAAACCGACAGGAGAGTCTATTATATATATATATATATATATATATATATATATATATATATATATATATATATATATACAGGATGTCCATAAACTCACTTTATTACAATTTCAAAAAATATATTACAAAGCCAATTAATGAGATATATTAATTAGATAATTTAATTAATTAGATGTGTTCTATGTACTAAGTGGTTATCAAAATCTTAAATAGCATTGCATTTGTGTATTTCAGGTATCCTGGTGATGAAAGACGTGCTATTAAATGAAGTCCTAAAAATGGCTACTCTTCAAGAAAAGGCACAATGTGTGTCATGGTTTATTAAAACAAAATCGGATACACAGATTCAGCGTAACTAGAGGACTCAGTATGAAAGAGATCCACTGTCATGTCCGTCATGGAGACAGGGACAGTGTTGGATAAAGGGATGGTTGGAAGACCAGGAACATCTGAGGAAAACATCGATCGTTTGGACAAGCCTTTAAGCATTCTCCTACAAAACCCATCCGTACAGGTGCCAGACAGTTACAGCTGCCAAGTTCAACAGTGCAAATATTCCTACCCAAGAACTTAACGATTGGACGCTTACAAAGTGCAAACTTCAATTTTTACAGGCACTCGAACATGTTGGTGTGAACCATGGAAAACATTGAACTTTCACCTGATTACAGAGTGATCAGAGTTGCCAGACGGTTACATCTGCCACGTTCAAAAAGTCATACACAAAAACTTGTGATTGGATGCTTACAAAATGCAACTCTTACAAGCATTCAAGTTAAATAATAAACAATTGATGAGGTTTTTTCTGCATCGAACAACGGCAAGAAATCGAGTACCGTCTTGATGTGCTTCCTGCAAATAATGGTTCCTATATAGAGGTGGATGAAATTCGTTGAAAAACAAACTTCAATATCTACTTCTCATTTTGTAATAATTTCCACGTATTTTTCTGTTTATTTGCTTTTGTAATAATTTCTTTAAATTGTAAAGATACCTTATGGACATCTTGAAATTATTCTTATGTGTCCACCTGAAACTCTAAATGGCAGGAAATGTTTAAAATACGTAAATGAAAGGAATAAACGCACAGACTTTTTATTTGTGGTTTCCACTATCATCGGGGCTTACCGGTATATCACTTTGAAATCCCGGTTCTCGCACGATCACATGGGTGACCGCTTGGGAGTATCAGATCCTGTAAGCTTGCATATGCGGATGGGGTCATGGATAAAGCCTAGGAATTGGAAATTTGTAGGTCTGATGAATTTGATCGTGATTACGATTCCAATGTAATAAATTATAACCATGGAATATTAGTGTTTGAGCCTTATATATATATATATATATATATATATATATATATATATATATATATATATATATATAGGAAAAAATTTGGATTTAAAGTTTTAGCCACTATTCATCTTTGTTAAATCCCTCACGTACTTCATGGCCGGAAGATTTAAGTCACGTCGTATCTAACAGCGGTTTACCCTGTCCAGGGAGACACGGGTTCGTATCCTACCGAAGAGCGCTTATTTTTTTTTTAACAAGTTCCTTTATAAATTGCCACCTGGCATCAAACAACTCCTTTGACTTCAAGAGAAACTCTTTAAAAGTATTTTATATTATGTATAGACTTGCTTCCTTAAATCGTGATTAATCAAAAACTCTTGCCTAACATCTTACAAACTCCTGGTCTATGAAGTCTAAATATCTCACATTGAATGTATTTCTATTATTTAAAAAAAAAATAGAATAAAATAAAAAAGGAGGATGGAAGACCAAGAACATCTGAGAAAAACATCGATCATTTGCGACAAGCATTTCAACGTTCTCCTACAAAGACCATTAGTACTAGTGCCAGACAGTTACAGCTGCCATGTCCAAAAGTACTACACAAGAACTTGTGATTGGTCGTTTACAAAATGCAACTCTTACAGGCATTCAAGTTAAATAATAAACAATTGATGAGGTTTTTTCTGCATCGAACAACGGCAAGAAATCGAGTACCGTCTTGATGTGCTTCCTGCAAATAATGGTTCCTATATAGAGGTGGATGAAATTCGTTGAAAAACCAAACTTCAATATCTACTTCTCATTTTTTATCAATTTCCAAATATTTGTACGTACATTTGATTTTGTAATATTTTTTTAAATTATAAAGAGACATTATGTATATCCTCTATAATAAATAATTTAAATTTTAAATAAACTAATGTACGTAATTAGTGCATTTATATTACGATAAAAATAAATATATTTTGCTAACATTCACCGAATGTATCTTACTATTTTGTGATTCTATTTAAATACTTTTATAAAATTATAAATACAGGATAATTAAATTGAGTATTTAAATTAATTGATAATTATATTGTGTAACAATTTTAGTATAAAAAATACGTTAGATATTTGTTGATAATCAGTGACATAATATAATGAAATAAATTAAACTGAATATAAAATTAAGTAATTTAAATTAAATAAAAAGAAACACAGCGAAGTTGGAATACGACGATGGCTTAAAGCAGGACTCGATAACCTTTTAGAAAGATCGGAGCAGACAGCTATGCAGTGTCTCAGAGGAGGACCATGATATCAGATGAACTATAATAACTATGCCTATTTTGAGATAACCAGATATATTATAATATATCATAATATATTATAATAAAATTTTGTAAGAGTAAGTTCATACTCAGCACCTGAAGATTGCGTCAGGCATAAAAATAAAAAGTATTATATGCATATTTATATACTAAATATTTAAAAACTCTATTATATTACATCTGAACTGTTTTATTAAAACCAACACTATATGTGTGATATATATATATATATATATATATATATATATATATATATATATATATATATATATATATATATATTAAATACCAATTTCATCCTGACATCGTTGTTTCTTGGTAAAATTTTCAGTCTTCAGGGGTTGTGCTTTTAAATGGCATTTCTAGTTTTTTTTCAAATATATATATATATATATATATATATATATATATATATATATATATATATATATATCTTCAGTTTCAGGATCACAAATTCAAAATATGTTAGCTCTATCACTGATATTGAGCCCCTTTTCACTAAGTACTGCGTATATAAAATAATATATATATATATATATATATATATATATATGTGTGTGTGTGTGTGTGTGTGTGTTGTCTATGTGTTTGCGTGTGTGCTTTCAAACTTTATAGACGGAATTCTGACTCCAAAACAAGGGAAAATGCGACGTTGGATGACTCGGCTTCATTCGAACTCGAAACGCAATATGATACAGCCATGCAGCCTCACGTCCAATATTATTTGCACCGCCGTATGTAAAAATCATATCTGCCGGCTCATGATATGAACATCCCGCCATAGTCCCAGTTATTTCCCTTTTAACTCAATTCTCCAAGTTTTAGTTCATCACTGCTCTGGCCTGGTATTGAACTAACAATTCTTTGGGTCTAGTCAATGGATCTAATCAACGTCTTTAGCCACTGGGCCAATTGTTCTTGAGCCAGATGCATGGCACGTAGAACTAAAGCAATCTACCCCGGTGGAGCAAATAAAGTGTTCGGTTCGAAATTCCAATCACCTGAAGAAGGCCGGAGTGTACAAAGGCCGAGATATTGTGAATATGCCAATGAAGATGACGATAACAGCCGAAGTAATGTAAATAATGCAAGTAATCATCATACCTCACCTCTGAATACGACGGGAGAATTCACTCTCGCGTGATTATGTGTGACGTCATGAGCTGCGGTGCGATTTTCGCTTCCAGCGTCTTATATGCACGTGTTTATCGTTGCTTGGAAATCATCCATGTAAACAATAACAGACTATCATCACTGTCTTTTCTGTATATTGCTTCATATATTGTAGAGTAATTGTCATCTTTGATAATAGCTTATGTAAGCCGAAAGCTTAGATTGGATTAAAAAATATGGATCAATATTGTGATTTTCTTTCTTCGTTTAATCATAATGTTATTAAGCTTATCAGACGTTATGAAAAGAATTTACATAAAATAAATAGACAACACTTGTCTATATTATTTAATGAAACATGTATGAATTATATATATATATATATATATATATATATATATATATATATATATGAAGAAATATACCCTAAGGCGTGCTATATTTATAGGATAAAGTGCTCAATATCAAAGATAGAGCGTGTGTAAATATAAAAGTGAACATTGAAGTCAACACTTATAGGCCACAGTCTGTTTCATGTTTGACGCAATCGTCAGGCCTGGTAGGTGGCCTGACGATTGTGTCTAGCATGAAACAGACTGTCGCCTCTTAGTGTTGACTTCAATGTACACTTTTTATATATATATATATATATATATATATATATAATCAGATGCAGAAACAACTTGAGATTAGATAATAAACAAAAAAAGAGACAGGAATGACAATATGGCTGGGTGTCTACCATGCTCGACGATAATGCTTCTATGACTGAAAAGGTTACATTGCTGTCCATGTAAAATCTTCTATTTGAATAGATAGATTTAATTGCTAATACCAGGGATTGAAACAAAAATCAAATTAGTCCCTATTGAGCCGCGGAATTTATATACCCTTTGGAACTAAAATGATGTTCATTCAGTTAGTTATATATATATATATATATATATATATATATATATATATATATATATATATATATATATATAATTGATTCTGTCCAAAATTCTCAGTAATTAACAGAGGTTCAAGAATCTTTCAAGAAATTATGTTTATTTACCATCGGATGCCTTTCTGGAACTGTAAACCATGATCGCTTGAAGAGAATTCCTCTATGCAGTGGCCTATCTGATTTTGAAGTCTGAAGGTGTTGTCCAGGATGTTCCATGTCACGATGGCGAAAATGAAGACGGTTATTATAATCAGATAAATGCTGTCAATGTCAAAAGGTCTGACACACATTGCTGATACGAAATAGCACAGGTACAACAGGAAAAGAACAACGTAGAAAGCCGCGTACAGGTGATTCTTGTGCCTTTCATACCACGACGCTTCCTCTTCGACTCCCATTGTGGGCTGTATAGGAGTATTTGGTTCCTTCGAGGTGATTTCATTGTCGCAGACACCCGTATATCCTACATTCTGTAAATAAGGAAAAAAAAACATGGAAAAATAACATTACAATCATTGCTAGTATCTGATTAATGAAATTATAAACATTAAAGAAAGAATACCAGATTGTCAAATGAATAAATGTAACCACGAATAACATCTTGATCGCTTCGAATCTTGATTTTACGTGTTGAAGTTTTTTTTTTCTCCACGTACTATCAAGTAGTTACAATAAGACACCAACGCCGTGGCTTTACAATTAAAAAATATAAGGTATGCTGAAATCAACACGGGTGCTAATTCACACTAAAAGGAAGATATACAGGGTGCGATTGAAAAATTTTCGTCTAAATGGTACAAAAATGAAAATAATACGGACATTTCATTTACCAAAATTCTAAAAAAATATCTTGAAATAAAAAAGAGTAAATTTATTAAATAGAATCTCCATTGGGTACAACGATGGCCTTCTGACGACTTCGAAATTTCCTGCAACTATTCTGGATGGTACTTGTCTAAGTTGTTGAATGCTTCCATAATCCTTGCCTTCAGTTCATCTTTGTTGTTACAACGAGTTTTGTTGGTCTCTTGCTTTGCTTAGTGGATACACGTATTTGAATAGGCGCCTAGTTTATTTTCAACAGTATTTATTTCAACTATTTACATTATTCGGACTATTGTCCTCATCTTTGTCGCCATATTTATCACAACATTTCGGCCGTTGTATGCTCCGGCCTTCTTCAGGTGGTTGGAATGTCATCAAGGACATAAAAGGTTCAGTTCGACATTCCAACCACCTGAAGAAGGCCGGAGCGTACAACGGCCGAAATGTTGGGGTAAATATGGCGACAAAGATCAGGACAATAGTACGAATAATGTAAATAGTGTACATAATACCTCATCTCAGAAATATAGACAGATACTGAAGGGCCGAAACCGTGTAATAAATATGGCGACAAAGATGAGGACAATAGTTCAAATAATGTAAATAGTGTACATAATACCTCATCTCAGAAATATAGACAGATACTGAAAGGCCGAAACGTTGTAAGAAATATGGCAACAAAGATGAGGACAATAGTCTGAATAATGTAAATAGTGTACATAATACCTCATCTCAGAAATATAGACAGATACTGAAGGGCCGAAACGTTGTAAGAAATATGGCGACAAAGATGAGGACAATAGTCTGAATAATGTAAATAGTGTACATAATACCTCATCTCAGAAATATAGACAGATACTGAAGGGCCGAAACGTTGTAAGAAATATGGCGACAAAGATGAGGACAATAGTCTGAATAATGTAAATAGTGTACATAATACCTCATCTCAGAAATATAGACAGATACTGAAAGGCCGAAACGTTGTAATAAATATGGCAACAAAGATAAGGACAATAGTCTAAGTAATGTAAATAGTGTACAACATACCTCATCTCAGACATATACATAGTATTTATTTCATCTACCGGCCTGCGCACTTTTCAGATATGAAACTAAACCAATATGTGTTTCAAGAAAAATCTGAACGAGTAAGTGTGCTTTCAAGGCAAAATAGAAAATTGCTTGATCGTAAAAAGTCTTCGTGACTGAGAGGTCAAACACGTTGGATCAGGGGGTGATTTCTTCTGCAAAAGAAGACTCACGTTCAAATCCTGTCGGAGGGTACATTAATTTTATTACGGTTTCTCGAGTACGCAGGCTTCAAGACGAAATAAATGCTGTTTAAACTAAACGGAACGTCTACTCAAATACGAGTATCCGCTAAAAGCAAAATTTGAAATAATAAAAATGCTTTAGAATATATGAAACGGAGTTGAAAGAATTGAGCTCAAATAAAAACATTCCTAAAACATATGATGTGTGTCATTATAGTTCACAAACCGATAGACAAATTGAAACTAAGCATTCTTGAAACTGTTGCCTATTTGCTTCAATCTTCGATGACATTCGTAGGAAATCCTTGAAACTATTTAGACAGATTCAAATATTAAGTGCGAGTCTCATTAGACTGTTTTATCGGAGTATGCTGCCTGAAAAAAAGAAGGAAGGGAGAACTGTAACAGGAATGAAGGGATACAGTTGTGTGGTTCTCAATTGATACGCCTCAGACGTTAAGTAATCTTACACAAGATCGTAATAAATGGTGAGGAATAAATAATGTTAAGAAGGACTAATGCATGTATTCTGTTATTTTTAATATATTTTATTGTTATATGTTATTTATATAGACACAAATATTTAAGTAAATGCTCTGTTTATAATAAACAGTATTAACAACATTTACCGGCCTGCATGTCAAACCTTGTCAAAGGTCTTCGAGAATCTAAAACAGTAGCCCGAACTTTGCTATTCTTATCTAAATCATGGCCGACTCTTTCAGCAGTAACTGTCTATGCTATCGGTAAATGACCGAGAGAAGCGAAAGTCTTATTGATTTTCTGAAAGAATGAACGGTAAGATGCTTAATCATTTCCAAGTTTATAAGAGCCTCTAGTACTTTTCCAAAAGGTAGATATAATGGTGTTTTAATATATTTTATTGTTAAATCTTATTTATATAGACACAAATATTTAAGTAAATGCTCTATTTCTAATAAACAATATTAACAACATTTACCGGCCTGAACGTCCGAGAAATTGTCATAGAAAATATGCGTTTTAGTTAGCAAGGTCGATTTTACTGCCTAAACTAAATTGTTATAGCACGTCAGGCTATATGAAGGTTCCGTGTAGGATACAGGTTCGATTCCTGTCGGAGGACGCATATTTAAGAATAATTGTCGGACTTTATCCATTTCATAATGTATATATTCTATTACCAAAGTACAAAACTGTATCTTTTTACTACCCTTTGATCCATTTGTAGTTTTTGGATTTTGTCTTCAGAGTCTTTGTCGAGATTACGCACACGTACTCTCGGGGACAAAACTGCATGAATGAATGGATATAAAGTTACGTGACCCCTTATCAGGGGTTAGTGGCCTGTCAAATCAAACAATAACATATCATTTTTATATATAAAGAATGGACTAAGATGGTGGAATTGCACACATAATCTCAGTGCTCTCATCAGGATATATTTTCTCTACATATTCTATTTCGAATTTTTTATTGAGCACTTTTTTTAACGTGAAACGGTGTAGTAAATGGGAAAATGAGACAAAATATTTATATATATATATATATATATATATATATATATATATATATATATATATATAATTTTTCTGTGGTTCACTGCTACCAGCAAGCAAAAATACTTCTTCTCCTGACGATGGCCATTTTGTCCGAAACTAGTCGAGGAATCTAAATGAAATAATAATAATAAAAACGAAAGAATATTAATCTACAACCCAGTGTGTCTGAAGATTTTAATTTTTAATATTTTTATTGTTCAAAATATATATATATATATATATATATATATATATATATAGAGAGAGAGAGAGAGAGAGAGATAGATAGATAGATAGATAGATGGATAGATATACAAGTTGTAAAATAACTGGAGCCAAATTTTCTATACATTCTCCTAAATATTTCTTGGAAACTGAATAATTTCGCGTGTTGTTCAGGTTGCAGTTTTCTAGTTCACAGTCTCTGGATTTCACTTCGATCAAAACAGAATATTAAGGAATTCGCTTCTTTCAGGTGTTCGAATTTAATTCTCAGGGTTAACAACCAAGAAATTTACATCTAAGGTGACAGGTACTTATATTGCAGGTCGAGATAGAATACTATCAAAGTTGATAATCGAGAGTTTTGCTAACAGATAATCTAACTCTATGTAATGAAACCATTTTCTCATTGATCGAGATATAAATTGTCTCAGAGCATTTTCTAATACTGCTTTTGGAGGTCATGATAATTAAAATAATTCAAATCTTTATGAAGACTTGTAATTATCCTGTATATAAAGTAGAAGATAGACAAAATGTACAGATAGATAGATAGATAGATAGATAGATAGATAGATAGATAGATAGATAGATAGATATGAATAAGATGTGCGATTGTTCGTAATTGATATATATATATATATATATATATATATATATATATATATATATATATATATATATATACTGGTAGATAATTAGATAGACATGAATAAAGATAAGTAATAATTAAGTAATAAAAAATAGATAGATAGGAAGAGATTAGATAGATATATCGATAGATAGATATGAATATGAAGTGCAACTGTTCGTAATTGATATATATATATATATATATATATATATATATATATATATACTGATAGATAATTAGATATGAATAAAGATAGGTAATAATTAAGTAATAAAAATAGATAGGAAGAGATTAGATAGATAGATAGATAGATAGATAGATATGAACAGAGCTACAGAAATACATAGAATGAAACAGATAGATAGATAGATATGAATAAGATATGCGATTGTTCGTGATATATATATATATATATATATATATATATATATATATATATATATATATATATATATATATATATATATGTGCATCGATAGATAATTTGATAGACATGAATAAACATAGGTAATAATTAAGTAATAAGAGATAGATAGATAGATAGATAGATAGATAGATAGATAGATAGACAGACAGACAGATAGATAGATAGATAGATATATAGATAGATAGATAGATAGATAGATAGATAGATATGTGCAGACAAATAGAAAAAAAAAGAGGTCAATTGAAAGGTTGAAACCAAGGTAGCGGGTTCAACTGATCTTCTGATTTTTAAAGTATATATATATATATATATATATATATATATATATATATATATATATATATATGAAGAAATATAGTTTTAAGTTATGCTGTATTTATGGGGTAAGGTGCTCAGTATCAGCGATAGCGCGAATGTAAATATAAAAGTGAAGACTGAAGTCAACACTCAGAGGCGACAGACTGTTTTATGCTAAACGCAATCATCAGGCAACGCTTGAGTCTATCATAAAACAATCTGTAGCCTTTCAGTGTTGACTTCATTGTTCACGTTTATATTTCTATCTGTCTATGTATATACAGGTTTTTTTCATTAGCATGTAAGGCTCAAATGAGTTTGAAAAGTTTAGTGTAGTTTAAGTATGGAGCAAAGTTGAGATTTCTTTTAAGCAGACTTTATATTAAAGTCAAATTACTCATCTCTCAGGTTTTTGAATAAATTTTATATTTTGTAATAAAGCCCTGCGTTTGTACTTTGAAGTGTATTCTCATCGCACATAAAATCCTGAATAAAACATTCTTTTTTCATGGAAGAACAAATGAACTACAATTTCTAAGCATCATTGTGGGTATATTTTAAACATGGGATCAATATGAATTAAACTGAGATGGTGAATAACAGGTTAAAACCATCTGAATCTACTTAAAACAGCAATATCAGCAAAATCATTTATTTATTAGGCTGTTTCTTTAAAATATAGTCGATCATGCACAGATGTGTATGCATAAAAAAACAAATTTTCATTCTCCGCAGTGAACTTTGTACTGATAATATATATGAATTGGAAAATAGATATGAACTCACTCACACACAAGTAGTCTGAGACAGAGAGGGGAGAGATATGAGGAGATAGATAGATAGATAGATAGATAGATAGATAGATAGATAGATAGATAGATGTGTACAGACTGACATAGATAGATAGATAGATAGATATTTAAAGATAAATAAGATAAATATGAACACAGATATATGCAAACAGAGTGAAATATATTGATATGATCAACATGTGATATATATATATATATATATATAGAGAGAGAGAGAGAGAGAGAGTGACAGAGAGAGACATAGATAGATAGATAGATAGATAGATAGATAGATAGATAGATAGACTGAATGATATATATATATATATATATATATATATATGAAAAAATTGTGAGACAGAGACATAGAAAGAGGCTGAGACAGAGAGATCTAAACTTAGATGAACCGAATGATATCGATAGATAGATAGATGTGAACAGACTGACATAGATAGATAGATAGATAGATAGATAGATAGATAGATAGATGTGAACAGACTAACATAGATAGATAGATAGATAGATAGATAGATAGATAGATAGATAGATAGATAGATAGATATGAACAGACTGACATAGATAGATAGATAGATGTGAACAGACTAACATAGATAGATAGATAGATAGATAGATAGATAGATAGATAGATAGATAGATAGATAGATAGATGTGAACAGACTGACATAGATAGATAGATAGATGTGAACAGACTAACATAGATAGATAGATAGATAGATAGATAGATAGATAGATAGATAGATAGATATATGTGAGCAGACTAACATAGATAGATGTATATATATATATATATATATATATATATATATATATAGATAGATAGATAGATAGAGAGAGAGAGAGAGAGAGAGAGAGAGAGAGAGAAATTGAAGAGACTGACATAGATAGATAGAAACAGAATGAGATATAAATTAGGTAGAGAAAGATATAGATAGAAATTGCCTTTAGATTGAAATCTTTAAGAACCACTGCAATTAAATGTCTACTAACCTATTTTAAGTCCTATCGTACCGATGTGACACCTGACTGCAGCTTGATTGAAAAGCCGGTGTGTACTTTCGACCTATCTAAGTTCCTATAATTTTGTTACAACCAATATTTGTACATTTGCGCATTGCCATCAATGTTTGCCTAGTTTTTCTTTCATCTTATTTTTGTTGCATTCTTAGATCCCATGATAGTAGCAGTAGACATAATAGACGTACATTTTATAATTTGGGTTATTTACTATTTAACATCGTTATGCATCAATTACTACATAAAACTTTAGCTTCGAAATCAGTCTGAATAAAATATCTCATTTCATTATTGCCCTGAAAAGGTTGGACGTAGCTCAAGACGTTTTCCTACTGGGTAAGTGCCATATCATCTGTCACCAAGCTCTACAAAGTGGTCGACAAAAAACTAGCAAAACAATCCATATCTTTGAAAGACTTACAAACCTGTATGAACCAACAAAAAGCAACTAAAAGAATCCGAACGTAAAATCTATAATTGTTGTATTGCACACTATATTCTTTGTGATACCGAATCTTGGGTCATATACCAGAACGAGCTTCGACTTCTACCAGAGTTACCTTTGCGTTAATCAAGAGATTAAAGGGGTCTGTAATATTATTGGTCCTGACCTGGCCTCTCGACTTCAGTCATTTTATTAACACTGTGACGTGGCTTTACACTGCCTTCTCTATAAATATTTTCATGGCAATTGTTCTAATGATCTCTCCTCCTCGAGCACATGAATTTAAACGTAGTACTAGAGTGGCAGCTAGGTCTCATTGTTTTACCTGTTCTTTTATTGTCGTTTCTCTTTTCTAAAAAAAAATCTCTTTCCCTCCCAGTAACCACCGCGCGTCTTAGTCTGCCAATTTACAGAGAAATGCATCCAAACTAATCATGCAGCAGGACAATGATTCAAAATATATTGCCAACACAAGAAAGACCTTCATCAAGGGAGAAAAGTGAACAGTTTTAGACGGGCCACGTAAATCACTGGGAAATAACCCAATACAGCATTTATTTCATGTCCTGAAGAGGAGACTTTAAGGAAGAAACACCTCGAAACAAACAAGAACTGAAAGAATTAAATGTCCGGAAAAACATCACAAATGAAGAATGCAAGTTTGGTGATGCCAATGGGTCGCAGACTTGATGCAGTTATTGTAAGCAAAGCTTATGCAACCAAATATTAAATTTGTCTATATTTCTGAGATGAGGTATTATGTACAGTATTTACATTAGTCGGACTATTGTCCTCATCTTTGTCGCCATATTTGTCACAACGTTTCGGCCGTTGTACGCTCCAGCCAAAAAATTGCAATATGAGCACTGGTAAAAATGATGCTGAAAACATTAGGTTTATAATACTCAGAAGTTCATACCCAGATGTCCTCAAGGACACATGGCACAGTGGACAAAGGCGTTGGTTAGATCCAGTGACAGACCCAAAGAAGGTGAGTTCAATTCCTGGTTAAGGCAGTGGAGAACTTTCAGAGGGAAAATTAGCAGGAGATAACTGATAACTGACATCCATCAAACGTGGAATTAGAACAGTCTATCCCAGCGATCGAAATAAAGGGTTCAGTTCGAAATTCCAACCACCTGTTCCTTTATTGTCGTTTCTCTTTTCTAAAAAAATTCTCGTACCTTAGTGGCCTTATCGCCATCTTCTGTCACCCTAACAACTGTTCTTTTATGGTCCTTTCTCCTAAAAAAAGACGTCTCATTCTCTTTCACTCCCAGTAACCCCTTGAATCTTAGTGGTTCTATCGCCATCTTCTTTCGCCCTAAATCTGTTCTTTCATTATCCTTTCTCCTCACTAAATACTTCTCGTTCTCTTTCACTCAGAGTAACACATTGAGTCATAGTGACATTATCGCCATCTTCTCTCTTCCTGTAACCTGTTCTTTTATTGCCCTTTCTTCTTACAAAAGATCGTCTCATTCTCTTTCACTCCCAGTAAACCCTGGCGTCTTAGTGGCTTTATCGCCATCTTCTATCGCCCTAAAAACTTTTCTTTTATTGTCCTTTCACTTTACAAAAACAAAAGTCTCATTCTCTTTCACTCCCAGTAAACCCTTGCGTCTTAGTGGCTTTATCGCCATCTTCTGTCGCCCTAAAAACTGTTCTTTTATATACTTCAACGTATATTATCTGAAGGCGATCAACGTTTTGAATATAGCAATAAAGACGAATGATATAAATATTCAGTGTTTTGAGATTTTCTTGGCCGAATTATGTAATTGATTCCAGCTTAGAATATCCAGGGATCGGACAGATATTAGGGGTTTATTCTTGGTAGAAAAAGGTTAAGGGACGTTTATTATATGAAAAGAAATAGAATAAATGAGAAGATATTTTCCCATCTGTTTAAAGGATTTGCCAACAGCTAATGAGTGAAGTTTTCTATGATAAATGTCACTCAAGGTAAAGTAGATGATATATTGTGTTTCAAGGGACAATCCACTGCAAATAAACGCCTCCAGGTTGACGAAATTGACTGACAACACAAAGAACACGTATAGAGAAAACTAACACATTCTCAAACACTAAAAGAAAAGTCGACTAACAATTCGTCAGCAACCTATCAGCTTTATTGATATAACTTACCTAAGTTCAAACCTAAAATAACACGAGTGAATAATAAAATACTCATCCTAAATATAATACTTAACTGAAATAGTTTCAATAAAAATGTTTGCGTAATGTCTTTCTATTGTTGTGGACGGTGGATACAGATAATTAATTTTTTCTAAAATGGAAGAAAAGTCCGAGTTCGTTTAAAATTAAATTTATTGAATTTATTTAATTTTAAACGAGCTCGGACTTTTTTTCCATTTTAGTAAATATTTCAATATTTGTGTCCTCTTTATACTAATAAATAATGTGCCAACGCGTTACCTCTGAATACGTGTTGACCAAAAGATATCTCAGATGCTATTTGTCTATAAAAAAAAATATAATATAACAAAAAAAATAAAAAGGTTTGATTAATAAAAATGGCGCCCCTGTTATTTAAATATATTCTGAGGTTCTGTACAAATTTTCATATATATATGAATGTTTTAATTTTCTCACGGAGTTGGCCTGATTCCAAAATGGAATGATATGTTATGCTACGGCCTCTAGGATTAAAGTTGAAAAAGTGTGACACACTGACATCCGCATATGCATATATATATATATATATATATACACATCTGGTCGTGGCATACATGCTTTGGCTAAAAAAAGTCTTTTCCCGGATTGTAAAAGGTTTGGAGGTTCGATTCTTGCCAAAGGCTCATTTTCTTTAGTGAGACTTCTGAATCTAGGCCGGTTGTTAATTTCACTTTTAAAAATGTTGTACTCAATAAATATAACATTTATATTAATAATGAATAATGTCAGATAAAAAAAAACAAATATATATATATATATATATATATATATATATATATATATATATATATATATATATATATATCCGATGATGAGAACGAAAGTAATATATAAATTCCAACGTTCACAGCATTAATCCAAAAGAGGTTTCGATAACGATAGTAGAGCGATAATTATTTATTTATTATAATTTTAGATTCTCACCCGTCGAAGTGCAGTTGAAATGCACTGAAGCCAAGTTGTATCATTGTAGTGAGTAAAATGGTTTTGTCTGTATGATAAAATTATAATATATATATATATATATATATATATATATATATATATATATATATATATATATATATATATAGTCCACACCACATATATATATATATATATATATATAGTCCACTCAAAAAATACTGGAACGGCATGGCTAATTCCTTTGTTTTTGCCGTTCACTGAAAACATTTCGGTTTAAGATTAAAAGATGAATAGAGTTATGTATTTTAACTTTTATTCCTTATATTTAAATTTTAGATGTGTTAAACAAGTTAAGATATATAACCTTTCGTTTGAATCCACATGTTTTTCAAGTGAATAAAACTATTGAAACACGTGACTGACAGGTGTTTCTTGTTGCCCAGGTGTTGCCTTTTAGATTGATTATTTAAACACTAAATAACACTGAATGACCACTCTTTTTTCTGGACTCGGGTTTCACCTGTAAAGACTGCATTTCTTGATAAAAAGGATAGACCAACATGAAAATGACAGAGCTCTCTATGGAAGAAAAGGAAGCCATTTTGAAGCTGAGAAGAGAAGGAAAATCAATCAAAGCCATTGAACAAACACTGGACATAGCGAACTCAATATGGAAT
>CAHIKZ030005356.1:762500-780000 GCA_903632075.3 Acanthosepion pharaonis | reverse complement strand
ACACACACACACACACACACACACACACACACACATATATATATATATATATATATATATATATATATATATATATATATATATGTATGCAATCTTCTGAGGGGTACAGACGAAGCAGAAGTAATAGCTACCCACTATACGCCGGCGTAAATTTCTAGAAAAAGCAAAATATCAACCTGAAAACTCTTCATGTTTTTAAATATCCTCGACAGACCGAGACTTTCATATGAAATACATGCATGGCGCCAAAACCTTTCAGAAATATCTAAATTCTTATGTGTATACAACAACTTTCTAAGGTCAATGGTTACAAAATCTTTGAGCGAGTGACGCCTTGGGGTCTTGGCAAAGAACATCCTTCTTTAAATATTGTCAACTGGAGCTACAGAATCACAAACAAAGACCGGTACCCGATGACAGAAATTGCACCATTTGAAGACTACCAAGAGCGGCAACAACTAAAATGAATAGCACGTTTAACTCGAAGAGAAAATAATGACATATAAAGATGTTGATATTTCACACGACTTCAAACAAAACAGCTATCGAACACGAGAAACTTATTTCCCTGACATATTCTTTTTAGAGAAAGATTTAATAAAATTCATGCTTCAATTACTCCTTTGTATATTGTTTCTTATGTATACATTTTAAAAATAAACACAGGAATAACTGAAATACAGTGGAAACAGAGAAAACACTCAAAGAAAAAAAACATCTTTTACAGACTGTAAATACGCGAACAGCACAATAACTTTCTATAACATATATGGGGGAATTAAAAACAAATCACACCAAAAACATAACATAATAGAAAATAAAGAAAACAGAATCAGCCTACAATTATATATCCTCAAACGGTAAATTCTGGAGGAGAAAATAGTTATAATCACATTCTTAGATCAACACAAACTACTAAATATTGCATCAAAGTTTTATCACGCTCAGACACTATTGTTTTGACTGTCGATTAGTTGTCCTACTGCCAATTGTCTGCGATGGATTTTACTCCAACGGAGCGTACAAACATTGTAACACTGCACGAATACACTGGCAAGCCATACCAGATCAAAGTATTATAGACTGACCCGGAAACTCTCTTGATTTAAATCCAGTCGAGAATGTGGTCAATCTGAATGGACGACTTTGTGGAATGGACAAACGAAGTACTAACATGTGCACTGTTTTTTTTTTGATTGGAAAAATACGAAAAAAGTAAATAATAACGGAATTATTCGTTTTGTTTCAATTAATTAGCATGAAGGGTGTAGCTCTACGTTCATGAACAAAGTGTTATTCGGCAACAAATGATGCAGAATCTTAAAAATCACAATGATATAAGAGAATTACATAGTAATACCCAACAAAAAATGCAAACAACGATAACAAATTTTGGAAGCTTTCACTGTTAAGTCAAAGCAAGCAATAGTCTAAATTTATGATTGTGAAACGGTAATTTTAAAATGAATGCATTTTACATTATTTATTTCACTTTTTGAAGTGCGGATATTTTTACAAATAACACCCACACTTGAAAGTGTGAAATGCAACGCTCCTCAATAATAATGGATATAATAAAGACTTTTGCAAATAACACCCTATAACATTACTGACGGACATGTATAGTTTATTAAACAAACAAAACCACTTTATATGAGCATCGACCACGTGACCAAACAAGGGTGATTATTCAAAAACATAGGTCATCTAAAAGGAAGCGACTAAGTAATCGAAAAAGAGAAAAAAAATCGAGCAAAATAATAATCTAGTTTTTTTCTTTTGTATGCTATGAAACGGCATTTGACTCAATAGCAAACTTCGCAGCTTTTAATTCGTTATGAGGTATTAATTAAATTATATAAAATCTAAGAAATTTCAATGCCTCCAAAATGAAAAGTGCCCGCATTTAACCACCATAGAAAATCATTCCTGCTCGCCATCATTATGGCTGATGCTAAACTCTTTCGTGGCTCCACGTTTTCAACTGATTTGAAGTGGAACGCCTACATCGAATCAATTTACTGCAAGGAAAGTTTGGTCATCAAGCACATTTACAAATCTACCATTCGTCAATGCATTGAATACTGTTGCAATATCTAGTCTGGTGTTCCTGCTATACATCTCGAGGTTCTTGACAAAATGTAAAATAAGGATCTGCAATATAATAGATCCTGACTTGACATCTCGGCTTCAGTCAATTTCTCATCGACGTGACGTGGCTTCCCTCTGTCTTTTCTACAAATATTTTCATGGCCACTGCTCTGGCGAGCTTTTTTGCTTGGTACCCGAACTACGTGCTACTAGATTGGCATGTAGGTCCCACCCTTTTACTGTTGAATGTAACTGCCACTTCTACTTCAATAGTTTCTTTTACCACCCCCCGGAACTCTCTTCCGTTTCTTTGCTTCTCTGCTAACGGCACTCTTAAAAAATTTAAATGCAACGTCAATCGCCATCTTTTATCTTCTTGAACCCCTGTTCAGCGTTAATCCTTTCCTCGCTCCCCAATACAAAGACTCTTCTTTCACCTTCACCTTCTGTAAACCCCTGGGTGCCAGTGTCATTGCCACATTAAAAAAGAAAAATGAAATTATATATAATCATCACCCCCAGTCCGATGGTCTGTTGTGGTTGTAAGGTCTCTGTGTATGCTACTCTCCTACTGCATCAGGGTCGAGGGCCGGGGAGATATTCATTCATGCGTAGCGTGTCTTGGCTAAGTAGACCTGGGGGAGATCATCCCTCTCGAGGTTAAACTACAGCCGATGCCTTTCAACTTGAAGGTTCCCTTTGTCCTCGGACACGTAGCTATTGATTTCATCTCGAGGAGAACACTCTGCCCTGATGGTTTCTGCCTAGGAAGCCTGCCAGCCAGAGACACTGTGTCATCACCGCACTAGCTGCATACATTGCTATGAAACGTAGACTGTTCCATTGCGCAAAATGGCCATTGGATTGACAATAATATTCATCCGTTATTTTTAATCCCGCTGTGTGTCGAAACACGCTCCTCAATAGAAAAGCCTTGTGAGGAACCTGTTTAGCTGCCGATAACCCGACAATGTGGCAGGCACTAATGGTTTACATGGTACCAGGAGCATTTGTAAAGTAAGCTCACGTAATCATTAACACATTGACTGCCAGAAGACAATTAGGATGCTTGGCTTTAATTTAATCAATAAAAAATCGAGTTAACTTGTTGCTTCAACTGAAGGCTTAACATTGTCATCTCTCTGCATATCAAACCAAAGCCGATGTTCTCCAACTAGAAGGCTCGCAAAAATCACTCCACTGACTACATCCATAGCTATGGAGCCCAGTTTCTCCATTGTTCACTAGTAAACCCGAATATGCATAAGGGTGGAGAAAGATACCTTCAAAAAATAAAAAGGATTACTAAACTCTTACGTAATGTCATTCCTTCAATATGGCAGCGAATATTGGACAATCTCCTCTCACATGAAGACAATACAATGCAACAGAAACGTGGTTCTACATAAGGATACTGAGAATACTTGGGGGCGAACATGAGAGTACAGAGAACGGAAACAAAAAGGACACTTATACTTAACATCTGTTGAGGGGTCGACCCCTTTTTATACAAATGGACTCACCCAGTGTATACTTATACTACTGCCAGTGAATACCCGGACAGCAAAACCGAGCCGAGTCCAGAGTGACAGAGTAAAAGGTTGTAGGCAACCGGAAGAGTGAGGGGTGGGGTAACAGCGTTATAGAAGTCACAGTGAGCGAGCACGTAGACTCAGTAAGAAGTCATACAGCGATACTTCAATACCAAAGACTGTATAGATATTTTGCTACTAACCAGTATTCCTGGAACTACTAACCTGCTTTACCAGTTTGTATTATTACGTTAATACATTATTTTCATATATTCATTCCTGGCGTTTGTTATTTATTTGATTTCAACCCGGAATCCACAACACATCAGAGAGAAACAGTTGACATTTCTAGGGCATCTGATGAGGAAAGAAGGCTTGGAAAATTTCACAGGGCTTCCTAAAGGCAAGAGAGACAGGAGAACAACGTAAGAATCTTGTTTAATTATTTAATTATGCTAAAAATGCTTAATCAATCAGCGAAATGTGAAATTTTATATTTATATTAATCCTATTAATGCTCTATCTCTGATATCGAGCACTTTATTGCAAAGACTGCTTGCATTAAATGTTAAATGTCCTTTCTTGCAAACATCCACAGAATGACAGTATTTCTGGTTTCACATCAGTATTTTCTGGTTTTACATATACATATATATATATATATATATATATATATATATTGTGATAATATCATTGGTCAATATATATAAATATATTTCCAAGTGGATAGGATCCAGGTAGAGCTCAATGTCCAAGAGAGAGCAAGAATATAGTATAAAAAGCTCAAACACTAATATTCCGTGGTTATAATTTATTACATTGGAATTGTAATCATGATCCAATTCATCAGACCTACAAAGTCAAAAAGAAACTTTTTTTGAATTAGTAGCTCTGATGAATTGAATCATGATCACGATTTCAATGTAACAAATTATAACCATGGAATATTGGTGTTTATATATATATATATATATATATATATATATATATATATATATATATATATATATATATATGTGCGTGTGTGTGTGTGTGTGTGTGTGTAACATCAACATTCTGCAGATCGTGTAACAGCGAAATTATCCAATTGTTAGATTAAGTTTTGAGCCGTTGTATCTTTGAAATGATTAAACATATCCTACTGGAATTCTCCGAGGTTTTTATTAAAATATTGGACTCTACTTTGAAAAATAAGGATGTATTTATCTCGAAGTTGAAATGATGATCTCTCTTCCTGTTGTGACCTCCTGATTCAATGTTCCTTTCTGCTGTTCCCTCTTTTTTAAACTTATTTACCTTTCTCTTGGTTCTTGGATGAGCTTTGAAGATGGAAGCCAGAGCATGAATATTGGTACCACAACTGATGGCCTGAATGATCTTTTTCCTCCCACCATTGCTCAGTTTGTTGAAGATCTAGTCTGGCGGACACAAAACTATTTTAACCTGTTCTCTTTCTAGCTGAATAACTGAAAGTGCTTTTCACTGATTCTTACGATAAATGGTGTCAACATGGTTAAATTTCATATATGAAAACCTGGGAAAAGAAACTCAATTAGTTTTTTTTGGATATTAAACATTTTGTGGGATGCTTTTGCACGATTTTGACAATTTTGCCCTCGGATGTTTTAAGATAAGGTGCTCAATAATAAAACATAAAGGAGAAATCGTCAAATGGGTGAATGCCTTATCTTTCAAACTGAAGTTTCGCAGCGATACACTTACCCTTGTCAGGGTCAGATGAATTGATTGAATTTATTAACAGATTTCTTAATGAATTCAGAAGATCTTATCTTGAAGATAAAATTGTGTCATTGCGAAATTTTTAATCGGAAATAAATCATTTAATCTTTTATTCATCTACTCTCTCTCTCTCTCTCTCTCTCTCTTAAAAATAAAAACTTAGGAAGAAAATCCCCATCAATACTAGAAACAACGATAACAGCTAGTGAATTTAAGATATCTATTTTCCTGAAAAATTATTTCATGGGAAAGGTTTTTATAAAATTCAACCGACAACTGTACTGGCTGTTCGGTTAATGAAAGCCGAATGTTTCCTTATAAGGAAACAGCTAGTAAATAATGGCTAGCCACTTGCATCTGATTATTCCTCTCTGCTATAGTGGATAACCAATTCTCACTGCAGATACATTTTCGTTCATTCAGCATTCATAGAGCCGGCGTTTGGTTTATACTGAAACTATGCTGAGCAGACCTTAGTTACAGTTTCTGAAAGAGAGTGTGTTATCTGTGGTGATCAACAGTGTTGACAAGGCCAGTACGCACAAAGACGATTTCCTCAAAGATGAAGAAAAGACTCGAGGCAACGGAGGTATGGTTCTACAGAAGGAAGCCTAAGGATATCATGGAGCGAGTGTGTGAGCAACAATGAGGTTTTGGAGAGGATGTAAACAAGGAGGAAGGTTATACTTAACATCAGGAATAGACAGATGAAATTTCTGGGACACGTAATGAAAAAGGAGGGTCTGGAGAATCTGATACTCACAGGTCGAATGGAGGGAGAAGGCGACAAAGGAAAGCACCAAGCCATGATGACTTACGGCTTCGTGATAGCTCAGTTACCATCCGTTGCCAAAATACTTCCGTCTACGCAATTCCACGGGCTAACTCGTCGTATTGTTTGCAGGTATTTTCCAAGGGTGTATGGATCGTCTTCTCCAGACGGATAATATAAAAAAAAATCATCTTTCTGAGAAATCGACCATGGTGAGATTCGAACTCGGGTCTACATGGTTGGAAAGGGAACGTTCATTCAATTCGGACACGTCCCCATTATACGGTTAAAATTACCATTACAATTAACATTACCCTTATCTGTCCGTAAGTCGGCAGGGTACCGGCTGGAGGTGGGGTCTATGACTTAGGTATTCGTACTTGGTTCATGAATAATTGATATAACCTTATCTTGAAGAGAACCAGATACTCAATGTTTCAAGAAGTAGGAATTCCACTATTATAGTCTGGATTTGAACTGGCTGTAGAAGACAGAATGCGTGGTCATCAGTAAAAAGATGAGACCGAAATGCGATTTGCAGGTTTGGGGATACTAAAATCAAGCAGGTGCAGAAGTTTAAATATCTGGGAAGTGTTTTGACAAAGGATGGTAAGTACGATGCTGAGCTCCGAAGACGTATTGGGATGGCCAAGGATGGCTTCCAAAAACTAGACATCGTATTACGAGACAAGAGGATTTCGTTGCTAACAAAGAAAAGAGTACTGAACTGCTACATCTGTACTTCTTTACGGCAGCAAATGTTGGACTTTCTTCTCGAAGAAGAGGCAGAAGGATGCTGAGGATATCCTGGAGTAATGATGAGGTCTTGGAGAAGATGCAAATAAGTAGGAAGCTGATATTTAATATCAGGAAGAAACAGATTAAATTTCTGGGACACGTAATGAGAAAGGAGGGTCTAGAGAATCTGATACTCACAGGTCGAATAGAGAGAAAGAGAGAAAAAGGAAATCAATGCATGACATACCTGGCGGGCTTAAGAAAGAAGATGACAGAACAAAGTCTGGGGAGGTGGTGGAGGGACGAAACTTATTGAGAGCTACAAGGGATAAGTAAAAGTGGAGAGTCATAATCGTCTACGTCCTGAAGGGACACGGCGCATAAAAAAAAAAAGTATTGTGAGCACTTAACCTGAGTCCATCATAAAAATTTAAATACTTAGATGTATAAAACATTTTGATAGTGTCTAAAAGCGTCTCCACGTTCTTGTGGGTGACGAAATAAGTGCCACCCTTCAACCCGTTACACACAGACGAAACGTCGCAAGCCCCTCGCTGCTCTATCGCTATTTCCATGGCAAATGTTCAGACGAACTCTATTCCTTAGTTCCATTAGTTTTAACCTTCACGGCTAGGACCCACCCATGTTACGCTCATTCCAACGAACCACCCTCATTCCTATCATATTCTATTAAGGAAATGTAAATGCCACTCGAGTAGCTTCTTCCTACGAACCGCTAATTTGTGGGACCGATGTATCACTGATCAATACAATCTTAACTTGTTCAAATCTTGGCTTAACGGTCATCTTCCTCCAGCCATCTATATAAACAAAGCTTTTTACTCCGTAGCCCTCTACCTCGAGTAGCCCTTGAGCCTTGTAAAGTTGGAACATCGTCGTACATCTTTGTAAAGAACAAAGAAAGACAATGGTTCATCCTGAGAATATAGAAGTAGAGACGTTTGCTTATCTTCCGGTTTATGGTCCTCCTCGGGTTTTTTTTAATAGGAATCGAGGTTTTTGTCCTTGTTTCCTGTTTACAATTGGGTTTTCAATTCATTCTAAAATATTGTCCCTCTCTTTCAATTCCGGTGGCCTCTTACGTCTTGGTAACTTTATCAACTTGCTTGTCGGTGGTGCCCCTTAATCTGTAAGTCTCTACATTGGGTGGCTTTTGAGCCTCATATGCAGTAACAATTATTGTATATCATTGTAAACAATGAGGAATGACAGTGCTTCAGCTAAAGAACGAAGAACGAGAATGATTCATCTTAAAAATCAAGGAAAACAAGGATTCAACATAAAAATGAAAGGAGACAAGGATTCATCTTAAAAATGAAAGGAGACAAGGATTCATATTAAAAATAACGGAAGAAAGTGATTCATCTTCAAAAAGAAGGTAGACAAGGCTTCATCTTAAAAGTAAAGGAAGACAAGGATTCATCTTAAAAAAAGAAGGTAGACAAGGATTCATCTTAAAAATGAAGGAAGACAGTGATCCATCTTAAAAATGGAGGAAGACGAGGATTTATCTTTAAAATGGAGGAAGACAAGGATTTATCTTGAAAAAGAAGGTAGACAAGGATTCATCTTAAAAATGAAGGAAGACAAGGATTCATCTTAAAAATGGAGGAATACAAGGATCCATCTTAAAAAAGAAGGTAGACAAGGATTCATCTTAAAAATGAAGGAAGACAATGATTCATATTAAAAATGAAGGAAGACAGTGATTCATCTTAAAAATGAAGGAAGACAAGGATTCATCTTAAAAATGGAGGAAGACAAGAATTCATCTTAAAAAAGAAGGTAGACAAGGATTCATCTTAAAAATGAAGGAAGACAAGGATTCATCTTAAAATGGAGGAATAGAAGGATTCATCTTAAAAAAGAAGGTAGACAAGGATTCATCTTAAAAATGGAGGAAGACAATGATTCATCTAAAGAATTATGGAAGACAATAATTCATAATACAAAATCATCTCTGTATCCTTGACAGTGACGAATTATATTCCACCCTACAACTCTTTTCCCACAGACGAAACGTCGAAAGCCTTACTCTGTTGCTATTTCCATGGAAAGTGTTCAAATGAATTCCATTCCTTAGTTCCACCAGGTCTAACCTTCATGCCCCAGACCCGCCACGCCATTCACATTGTTGCGAACAAACCTCAATTCCCTTCGTATTCCATCGGTGAGATGAAAATTCCTCTCGAGCAGATTCTTTCCACAAACCACTACCTTGTGGAACCGACGCCCAATAGGATAGTTTTCCGATCACTACAAACTTAGCCTTGTCAAGCCAAGGGTTAATCGTTATCTTCCCCACCTATCTGCATAAACTGTGTCCCTTACTCTCTAACTCTCTACCTCGAGTGGCTCTTGAACCTGGTACAGGGTGAGCGTCATTGTAAAAAATTATTTGTGCTGCATGTTTCTGGATATCAGCAATTTCAACAAATACTGTCTTTTCAAAACATTTTGAAAATGTAGGAATAGTTTCCCTTTGCATTTTATATAAATACTTTCATGGTAATTATTCGGATGAACTCTTCGCTATGGTACGTAGACTTTATCAATTTAAGCGCAGTACTAGATTGGCGGTTAGGTTTCATTAATATTCATTGGGGTTTCAGTTTTAGAAGGTGTTATTTTTATTCCCTACCCCGACAGACAAAGTATATATGGAAACTAGTTAAAACTTCATAGAGATGTGCGGTATTATGGTGACTGTAGTAAAAATGGCAAGTAAGAATGTTGACTTGGTGTAAGGATTATGATATGTTTGGGTCAGTAATTGTGGCTAGCTAAGTTTAAGATAAGACAGATTAAAGATCAGTCTTACCCTATGCTCCGTTTGGCCTTGTGCCACATTTTTGTATTTTCAAAATAAATATTACTTTCTTCTATGGTACCTAGACTTTATGAATTCAAGCGCAGTACTAAATTGGCAGCTAGGTCTCATTACAGTTTCTTCTCCCACAATTCTTGCTTGTGGAACTCTCTTCCGGGTCCATGTTTTCCAGCAAACTTTGAATTTAAAAAATTTAGATGCAATGTCAATCGTTATCTACTGTCTTCCTGATTAGTCTTTTATTGTTCTCGCTCCTTAATAATGTTTTTCTACTTTTTCATTTTTTACATTCAGTAACCCCCTGATTCTTAGTGGCTTTATTGCCTTGTATGCGGCGATATGATTTAAAAAAAACATAGATGGCTAAGTTATGCAAATAAGAAAGGTAAACCTATTTTGTAACGCATCAAGTGCAGAAGCATTGTCTAAATGGGGAATTCGAGTTTCATTTTTCCCTTCGAACAAAATCTCGCAAACCTTTCAGTATTTCCAAATGTTTATTCATGTATTTAGCTATCCATTTCGAGCGTCATTTCGGCCATCTTCAGGCTCTTATTCGAGCAGCCTGTACCGCTAAGACACTTGAGTTTGCTTCATAGCATGTTTTACCGAGAATACATTACGAGTAAAGCTAACGTTTTACAAGTACTCTTACAATTAATTCGATGTTCACCTTTGGCCCAGATTTTTTTTGTTTCATTTTCTGAAAACGGGGTAACATGAAAGCTCAAAACATTGTCTTCTGTTAGACAAACAATGACGCACATGGTCTACGGAAGTTGGAACATGTCTGGACGTGCTCCGGTACAAACGTTTGGCTGACATATTAAACCAGCAGAACACTACGTCATTTCGGGAATTAAATTGTTATATCTGATATATATATATAATAAAAAAGGCTCAAACACTAATATTCCATGGTAATAATTTATTACATTGGAATCGTAATCACGCTCCAATTCATCAGACCTACAAATTCAAAATATTCAATATTCTTACTCTGTTCTGGACATTGAGATCTACCTGGATTCTATCCTCTTAGCAATTTATATATATATATATATATATATATATATTGACCATTAATATTATCTATATCTATATCTCTCTCTCTATATATATATGTATGTGTGTGTGTGTGCGTGTGTGTGTGTGCGGTATTTAGTGGGAAGTGCTCAATATTCGTGATATAGCTAACATAAGCTTTGCATATAGTGTTGTTTGTGATAAACAACTCTATCAAACCGCATATATATATATATATATATATATATATATATTCACACACATTTACACACATATATATATATATATATATATATATATATATATATAGGCGTTATATTTACACCTTAAAGTAAATTTAGTAAATATTTATTTGCTTACCTGCGTTATTTACTTAGACTCATCCAACTCTTTTCGAATCCTCTGCACTGTCCTCAGATTAACAACCAAGTATTCTAAAATGTTTGTATTGGAGCTTCCGGTGCGAATGCCAAGCAGTACAGTATGCCATTTCCAAATTTCTGTTCGAGTGAATTGCGTCATGGTGCTCTTTTTCTTAAAGACGCTGCCTAACTGACCCTACTATATTCTCCCGTCGACAACTTCAAAAACAAACGCGCATGCGCCTAATTAAAAATATAAAATGGCGACAATTTCCCCATCGGACCATGTATAGATAAAATTATGTGTCTTCCGTTAGTTCGTTCGTCCGTCCCTCACACCCTCTAAAATAGCCATACACTGACCGATCGAAACAAAATTTGGGGGAGAAGTGCAAAGGTTTAGGGGGTACAAAGTACAGTTGATTTTATTAGAGTGCGTAGTTTACTACAATAATTTTTTATTCATTGATGGAAAAATGAAATGTTTTATTATTTAATAAAAATATCCTCCCAGTATTTTAAAAACATCTTAATTATTAAAATAACAAATACCTTGTGCAAGTTCGTTTGGCTAGATGTAGCCGTAATTGTCTTAATTCATTCGAACAGAAATTTGGAAACGACATACTGTACTGCTTGGTATTCGCACCGGAAGCTCAATACAAAAAAATATTACGATGTAATAAAAATGCAATATTGTTTAACACTATTTATATATATATATATATATATATATATATATATATATATATATATATATATATATATATATATATATATATATATATATTACAGGCTATAGAAACGAAAACTATATATATATATATATATATAACGCCCCGGACTAATATCCGACAACGATTAAGACGCTCTACTTGCCATTGTGGAGTATAAACCGCAGATTTCGTGTGAAGAGATTGGTAAGTGTTTGAAAATTGATATTTCAACTGCCATTTGCCATTTTAGGAGACTCGACTTCAAGAAAAACGGCCGATTTTGACAAATCGAAAATGTTGTCATTTACCACCACCCTAGTCGAACTTCGTATTGCAAAACAGACCTTGCTGGTGCCTAAAGAGAAGAAATGAGGAACCATCCAGCACCCACCCTATCTCCTAATTTGGCTCTTGATTTTTATCAGTTCCGGACTCTACAGAACAATTTAAATGACAAAAATATTGACTTTGTACAGTTAGACAAAAAGTACCTCACAAAATTCTTCCAACAAAACCAATGAGAGATAGTTTCCATTGTTTTTAACAATTATTTACTTGGTTAATAAATGATATTTTTGTGAGTATATAAAATTCTATTTTAAAAATGTTTAACCAGGCATAAAATTCCCTCCTCAATTATGTGGCTTCTCTCTGTCTTTCCTATAAATATTTTCATGACAATTGTTTTTAATGATCTTTCCTCCTTGGTACCTTGACTACATGAATTTAAGGCTACTACTAGATTGATAATTATGTCTCATTGTTTTTCTATTGAATTAGATAAATGTAACCATAAATTCTATTCTAAAAGTTTCTTTTCTCGCAATTGTCAACTTTGGAAACCTCTTCTGGATTTTTGCCACTCTCTCACCTACAATCATCAAAATTTTAAATGCAACATTAATCATAAGCTTCTGTCTTCCTGAATCCTATTCTTTATATAGTCTTCTTTCTCTTCCCTAAAGTTTTCTATTTCCTTTCTACTCCTGTAAAATTCAAGAGTTGAAATGAGGAACCCTCCAACACCTACCGTATTTTCCTAACTTGGCTCATGCGGATTTCATTTTTCCCGTTCTCTACGGAATAATTTTTAAAAATAAAAGTGACAAAACATTGATTCTATGCAATCTGTCGAAAAAATCTTTAAAAAATGAAAAAAAAAAAAAAAAAAACAAAAAAAACAAGTTTTTTAGTCAAATGTCATCAACGAAGGAAGAACTTTTTCTTTAACTCTCTTGTCGAATTCCCTGCCTCTGGGCGGAGAGGAACCCAGACGAGGCATTGCCTACGGGCAGAATCTCGTCTGTGGATGTAGACAAACTCGATCCCGTGCATGTGTGGTCTACGGGGAAATATTGCCTGCGCTTACATGTTCGGAATCTCCCCACGTAAAAACCGGCCTTTGTGCCACATCCTGCCTTGTGGGGAGGTTTGGTAAATACCAACATGTAAAACTATGGGAGACAGTTGTTAAAAACAATCGACAATATGTATTTGACTAATAAATGTTTTTTTGTATGCATGTGAATTTTTGTTTTTTAATTTTCTAAACGGGCACGAATATTTGTCCTGATCTAATAAATTTGAATGCGTTGTTTTTATAATTACTTCTTGTGGCAAAGTGTCTCATTTTATTCGAACGCGCAATAAAATATCTGGTTGTAGATAAGAAAAAAAAAACTTAATTTACAAATATTTGTCATATAATGATCTTTATAAACAAAAATATAATTTTGGTTATCATCAACAGAGCCGACTCACCATACAAATTGTCTATTCAATAAGGTTTCAGGAAAAGGAAATTTAAATAAACAAGTTAAATCCTATATGACAAACTTTGGGATGTAAAATGAGTTATGTGGAATTGTAACAAGCTTATGTTTTGCAAACCAATCCTTTCCGATTTTTGCACTTTCTTCGTCTTCTTCTTCTTCTTCTTCTTCTTCTTCTTCTTCTTTAAGAATTTTGGAATAACTAAATTGTTCACTTTCTGAGAATTATTGTCCGTTACGGCTCTTTATTCTTCTGTAGAATTTGAACGTTAAATTAAAACAATGTAAATTTTCGGCTGATGAAGTTTACAGAAGTCTCGAAACATGTTCAAATATTCAATAATTCAATATGTCATATACGTTTAGCCGACAAGTATTTTACGTCAATCGCATTCTTCTATAATTAATTCATTGACTTCAATTCCAAACCAATACCGTTGCGTACACAGAGTCGAATCATCCTCATTTCCCCTTCATTCTTCCATTACACACACACACACACACACACACATATATATATATATATATATATATATATTTATATATAAGGATTTCACTTTTACTTTCACCGATAACTACAATCTTGGCGTCTTCAAGTTTAGGGTCAACCATTGTCTATCCTACTTATTCTCATAACATACACCTTTTACTCTCACTTTGTACGCCCTTACCACAGCCTCATTAACTTAAAAATTGGACCAATATAAACCTTCGCCTGATGAAGGGAACAGATATTCCGAAACGTTTACTAACATTCAATAAAAAAATGTTATATATTTTTTGTCTGGGATTGTTATATCGTGTCTATCGTATGATTCTGTCTTATTAATAAGAATGGGTATACGGTGGAGTAATGGAAAGCAGCTCGAATTGAGGAATCGGAGAGCCGAGTTCGAATTCCAGTCGAATCCATTGCATTCACTTACATGCTAATACACTTGGGAAAGTTATGAAGCCTCTTCTTCTCCTCCTCCCATATTATCAGTTATGTGCCATGCGTGATACACGCTTAGGCGATCATGTATCTTTCGATCCATGAGTGATGAAGCAGATTTTTCCCGCAGTAGGTTGCCATTTCTTTCTGCAGTACACCAGTTGCCATCCAAGAACGCGGTCTGTCCCACTATTTACCCATAGGTGGGGGAAGAAGAAGAGGATTCATACTTTTCCTAAAGGTATTAGCACGTAAGTGAATGTAATGGATTCGACTGGAATTCGAACTCGGCTCTCCGATTCCACAATCCGAGCAGCTATCCATTTTCCACCGTTCCTCCTCATCAAGCCATATTCAGTAATTTTCGAAGAAAATGATTAACTTTTTACTTTTTAAAGCGGAGTGGTATTATATTGAAGAAGTAGGAGGGGGAACAAGATTTCAAAATTTTATGGCTATGTACGTACTTAATATCGCTTGATAATAGAAAAAATTTAAGGTTCCGAAACATAGTCATTTCCGTGTCACGATGAATATCTATATATATATATATATATATATGATATAAATTTTATAACACATACATACACATATACACACGCATATATATATATATATGCAAGTGTTGAGACCTCACACTTATACACACAGCCACACGAATATACACACATCATACTCTCTCACTCCCTAATGAGCCAAATGATAACACACACTCATAGTAATATGCACGTTTACACACATCACACTCCCTCACTCTCTAAGAACCAAATAACACATACCCACATACCCACTCAAAAGAGACACGTTCCCTTCCCAGGAACGAATAAAACTGTCAAAATGACCAAGGGAATTCAGAGCAGCATGAATCCATCCAGCTCTTATCTCAAATA
This sequence comes from Acanthosepion pharaonis, assembly GCA_903632075.3. Taxonomy (NCBI): domain Eukaryota; kingdom Metazoa; phylum Mollusca; class Cephalopoda; order Sepiida; family Sepiidae; genus Acanthosepion; species Acanthosepion pharaonis. Next base: position 764,576 of record CAHIKZ030005356.1, on the reverse strand, counting down.
AAAACTGTTTGACCAACACAAGGACTGACCAAAATTCATGTTTAAAAAGATAAAAAAACAAATGAAAACTACAGAAAAAGTTCATTTTCTCCATCAAGACATTCATTTCTGTAGTTCATTGCTACCAGCAAGCAGAAAACTTTTTTTTCTGATGATGGCCATTTTAGCCGAAACTAGTCGAGGAATCTAACTGAAATAATAATAAAAAAGAAAGAATATTAATATACAACCCAGTGTGTCTAAAGATTTTATTTTTTTTTAATATTTTTATTGTTCAATATATATATATATATATATATATATATATATATATATATATATATATATATATATCCGATACGATGAGAACGAAAGTAATATATAAATTCCAACGTTCACAGCATTAATGCAAAAGAGGGCTCGATACCGATAGTAAAGCGATAATTATTTATTTATTTTAATTTTATCATATAGACAAAACCATTTTACTCACTACAAAGATGCAACTTCGTTTCAGTGCATTTCAACTGCACTTCGATGGTGAGAATCGAAAATGGTTACCATTGTCCATTACCAGGTAACCATTTTTGTCAGTTTACATAAACGAGGAGCGTCCTGATTGTGACGATAAACTACATCCAGCAGCAAGTCCTCTGAGCAGTGTGGAGTGACATCTTAATTGCTGCCATTTTTAAAGAAACTGTTATTACTAGCAATATATTTTTGGAAGAAAAAATATTGCCAGCAATACATTTTGGGGAAAGATATTAGCAGCAATAAGTTTTGTCGACATTAAATAACCCATTTGAGGTTGATATGCCGTAAACCAAACCAAACAAACATATACGAAATACTGACAAATCAGTTCAGAACGACTCACATAGATGATTTGGCTATAATGAGTGGACGCAATGTATTCCTTTATATTTTTGCCTTTGTTAAAATTTTCAAGGGCGCAGGTCGGGAGAGTTAATTGACAATGTTTAAAATAAATAACAGTGAAACGGGGCGTCTACTCATATATGAATACCCGCTAAAAACTGCTATTTATTATTGGGCCTAAAGAAAATTTTATAGGGTATCTAGCCTATTTACGTGTGGACTATATTATTCATCTTTCTTACAGCATTATTTTACCCTTTGCACCGTCTGGCTTTCATAGGGACATTCGCCGTAAACGTTTTTGCCGTAGGATAATTCACGGCGAGCACATTTTCTTTATTAAGTCTTTGGAATGCACATGCCTCTAGTCTTAAGCTTATTTTTTTCGGCGTTCCTGTATCGTCCTTTAAGGAAGTGGCTTGTGATTGTGTCAAGTGAAGGAGTGTAAGTCTCATCGGAATTAGAACTTTTGAAAGGTAACGAAATTCATACAAAACGAAACAACGTAATAACAATCTTGCAGCCTGTTCTTTTCCTTGCGTGGGGGACTGCAGCGTGGGTCCCAAATTGTCTTTTAAAATCATCGAAGGCATGAACGCAAGAAGGCATCGAAGGAGGCGGGAGGAAAAGAACTTCAAAATATACAAATTGCAAGTGGCTCTAGTATTATTTCTCTACTAGTATCCCATAAATAAACACATCATTTTGCTGAATAAGTCATTTGGAATGAGGAAAAAAAATATCAAATGGGATCTTTTTATATATATATATATATATATATATATATATATATATATAGAGAGAGAGAGAGAGAGAGAGAAAAAGAGAGAGAGAGAAAAGAGAGAGAGAGAGAGGTGGAGATCCAGTGCCATCAATGAATTCGTTAAATTAAAATAGATCTGACAATGATATTCTAGTCTCGTTAGACAGTGAAGGCATATATATATATATATATATATATATGTGTGTGTGTGTGTGTGTGTGTGTGTGTGTGTGTGTGTGTGCGTGTGATTCACAAACAGACTGTTTCGCTGTATCAGAGCCCATCAGTATATATATATATATATATATATATATATATATATATATATATATATGCATTCAGGCTGGTAAATGTTGTTAATACTGTTTATTATAAACACGGCATTAATATTTGTATGTATAAAATAGCGCATAAACAATATATATATATATATATATATATATATATATATA
>CAHIKZ030005356.1:717500-755000 GCA_903632075.3 Acanthosepion pharaonis | reverse complement strand
TCTTGGACGCTTGCAGCGCCCGAACCTTTATAGTTGAACTAGTGAGAATATATTTAGAATCTACATCTTAGCAGTTGAACTATTGGTTGCAAAAGAGCTCCCATATCTGTTCAAACTTCAAAGTCCTTAAAATGTTGATCCACAGTAGAGTTTTATCCCTAATTGCCTCTTTAGTTTTGGGCTTCGGGTTCCTTATAAAGTCAGATTCTCTTCCACTCCCAGTAACCCTATGCATCTTAGTAACATTATTCCTTTTCTTGGAGTGAATTGATCTTTAAAAATTCTGTTTATGGCTTAACGTTTTCAAATTTACCGCCGATCCTCTTTGATGAGAGCTAATCAAGAAGTCGGCCGCTTCAGGGGAATCATACCGTCTGTTTCTTTCGACACTTAATTTCATCATGCCCCCGTTTCTTTAAGGCTAAATTTTAAAAATCGCATAGCAATGCGGGAACCGTGAATATTCCACGGAAATAAATCTATCTGAAATTGACTTCATTACAAAATAGAGATGAATATATCGGCTGGAACTTCAAGAAATGCAACGTCTTGCACCCGATTTCTGTATTTCATGCAAAAGCATCCAATCGAAATGAGCGAATCGATAAGGATTTGTAAACTAGTTTCAACAACTTTATTAACCTCCGATGTAAGAAAATATATTCTCCCACGAAAGTAGAATGGGACACGTAACTGAATATGAAACAAAATATTCTGCCAGGGAGAATTCATCATGACATTTTTTATCAATTACTGACTTTTCAAACTATGTGAGCAGCATTTCTAAGACGCAATTTCAATTGAAAGTTCACCGCATTCGTCACAGAGTGGGTGTTCATGCCTTTCTGGTCTCTTTCTCTTATCTCAATTCATTTTGTCTTTCATTTGCTGTCTCGTTTTCATTAATTCTTTCATTTTTTTTAACTTTTCTTTCTTTTTTTTAACTCTTCTTTCTTCCTTGAAATCTTTCTTTTTTTCTTTCTTTCTAATTCTCTTCATTCTTTCAAATTTCTTTTTTCTTCGTCTTGTTCTTTCTTTCTTTCTTTTTAACTCTTCTTTCTTTCTTTCTTTCTTTCTTTCTTTTTTCTTTCGTTATTTATTTATTTATTTATTTCCTTCTAATTCTCCGGATTCTTTCAATCTTCTTTTTTCTTCATCTTATTCTTTCTTTCTTTCTTTCTTTCTTTCTTTTTCTTTCTTTCTTTCTTTCTTTCTTTCTTTCTTTACCTGGCACACCCAAACCGACTGAATTACAAACAATATTAACACATAAATAATAAACAATAAAATTTACCTAAACAGTTGAATTTTACTCTTTTATTCTTCCTTTATAACTTTCTCTTTCTCCCATTAAAGCTGTTCACATATTTTCCTTTTATTTTATTTTATTTTTTTAGCTTTTAAATGTACATAGACGAGGATGTCTCTTACTCTCGGCTGCTTCATACGACGTAAAATATGGCGGACCTATTTTATTTAAAAGAGGAAAATAATGGAATTGCATTTATTCAGTTCTGCTTGATGTTGTTTCAAATAAAGTAACACTCAAGAAATATCTTAAACATTTGTCCTTACTATTATAAAAAAAAAAATTATTATGAATTTTACTAGCGAAGTACATTAAAATAGTTATTTTCTTGCAACGATGACTGTCTGTTGCAAAATGTAACGAAGCAGTAAAAGTGTCTACGGTTTCATGGAACTAACAGTCACTTATTTTGTTTCATGCAGTGATAAGTTTCGAAGAAAAAAATATAATACTAGTTGGTTTACTTAATACCCAAAAATAAACTGATTACATCGTATCAATTGCAAGGGGATTTAGATAACTGTATTGGGCTAGACATTTTTTCTTGCCAGAATCTACACCCTTGTACAAATTAATTGAAACCAAACGAATAATTCCGTTATTATTCACATTTTTTTCGTATTTTTCCAGTGAAACCTGACCCAGTGCACATGTTAGTACTTTGTATGTCTATTCCAAGAAGCCGTTTCTTGCAGATTGGCCAATAAAAGTCATAGTAATACCAAAGATGAACTGAAAGCAAGGATTATGGCAGCATTCACAAACTGAAACTAAGGGACCATCCAGAAGAGATTCAGATGTTTCCGAAGTCGTCTGGAGGCTGTGTGTGAAGCAAATGGCGATTTTATTGAATAAATTGACTCTTTCGTATTTCAAGATATTTTTGTGTAATTTTGGTAAATATATCTGTTAAAATGAGATGTCAGTGTTATTTCCATTTTTGCGGAATTTAGACGACAATTTATCCATCGCCCCCTGCATCAGTGTGAAACCGCCATCATTGGTTAGTGGACCAAACCTGTAAGTGGCGGATTCGTGTATCATTAAGTGACTCGACTCGATACATGTTGTCAGTCAGTTATGTGCCACACGTGATACACGCGATACATGACTGACGAGGCAGATTTTTCGCGCATTAGGTTGCCATTTCGTTCTGCCGTAGACCTGTTGCCATCCAAGGCTATAGAAGCTGGTCTGTCCAGCTATTTACCCATAGTTGGGGGGAGAAGAAGAGGATTCATACGTTTCCCAAGAATATTAGCACGTAAGTGAATGTAATGGATTCGACTGGAATTCGAACTCGGCTCTCTGATTTCTCGATCTGAGCCGCTATCCATTACTTCACAGTATCTCCACGATGAGTCTCCATATATTATGTTTGCCACGTGAACAACGATAAAAATATAAAAGAGACCGATATTAATAATGGCATGTAACAATTTTTATCTCCCTGAGATATGAAAACTGTTTCAAGAGTGGCACAAGGCTAAAAAGTTTGAGAAATGCTGATCTAAATGTTTGGCACAATATGAAGACAATTCATATAATTACCGTATTTGACGGCATATAAGACGCACTTTTCTTTAGTAAAATATCTTTTAAAATTCCCCTGCATCTTATATGCCATATGTACCTTTAAAATACGCGATAGTCGGCCGAAATTACCAACTCCTATTAGCTTAGACTTTAGAGTACCTTTCATATACCTATTGTCATTATTCAAAAGGCTATTATGCAGATTAAAAGTGTTATCATTGATAATATTCATTATATTAATTTCATCACGTTTAATATTAGTAATCTATTTCACTAAAATTATATGAAATAAATTCAAATTATACATTTGTAAAATATATTTGTTTCGTTAATATTTTTCTTGCGATAATTTCCGGTTGCATTGGTATAAATTCAATCAGAATTTTTATATCCTAATTATTGCACTATTTACATTGTGCGGACTGTCATCCTCGTCTTTGTTGCCATATTTATCTCAACGTTGTATGCTCCGGCCTTCTTCAGATGGTTGGGATGTCGGACTGAACCCTTTATTTCGCTCGCTGGGGTAGACTGTTCTAATTCCACGTGCCATGTCTAATGGATGTCAGTTATCAGTTATCTCCTGTTAATTCCTCTCTCCAAGTTCTCCGCCGCCTTAACCAGGTATTGTAATAAATATGGCGACAAAGATGAGAATGATAGTCTGAACAATGTAAATAGTGAACATAATACCTCATCTTATAAATATAGACAGATACCTAATTATTCCACTATGACGCTTACAAAACGCAGGTTGTACAGATCATATAAAGGTTATAATAAAATTTTTATAGGCTCGTGATGTTTTTTCCTAGTATTTTTTGTTTAATTGTAATCATGGCTTGTTTAACCAAAATATTACCTCATAAATATAGCCTAGGTTGTACCATTTACTGATAATTTTACTAATTACTATTTTTTTCTTGATTTGTCCTGCTGAAATTGGGGTGCGTCTTATACACACGTGCGTCTTATATGTCGTCAAATACGGTAGTATTCTTTTGTCAAAGCAGGAGACTAAAAATATTTGTACCCCAAAAGACCACCAAGGACAGACGCCCTGTTTAGTGTCAGTGGTATTCAGTTGGAACTTGGACAGAAAAAGAAATTATGGCAAACGCCTCTTTATCTTGCAGATGCTGGTCTAAATCGACCCTGTTAGAGAATGAGATAAGCGAATATAAACAGAAGGACGCCGCCCTCTTTAAGTCAATCCCTACATCCATGACCCAGACGAGTGTCGTGCTGCCGTTTATTCCTGGTAACTGGCAATCTGAAAACATCGGGGTCAGCTCATGTTTTTTTAGCTATCTAAACTGTTTCAAATTTCATTAGCATGAGCAATTATCCTTGACTGATTATTGCTTGACTGATTTGTTTGTTTTTTTTTTAGGTCTTATCAACCCTTTGTGTGTTATTTAAATGCAAAACATATTTTTGAGATTGTAAGAATAGTTCTTGCCAGCAAAAACCACGTTTACATTTTTTGAGAATAACAATGGTTTTTCTTGATACACGTCTTACTATTTAACCCATAGTTGGGGTACGTGATGGATTTATACCTTTAGAAAGGGTATTCACGCGTAAGTAATGGTAATGGTAATATTAGCCGTTTGCATACAAGGAAACATTTTGCCTTCATTGACGAAGCATCCAGTACTGTTTTTGGTTGAAAATTATGAAATCATTCTCTTAAAACAGTCTTTTTTTTGTGGGGTGGGGCAGGTTTCTTATGTCCAGTGGCTGTTACCAATAAGCAAAATACTATGTAGTATTTTAAAAACTATTTTAAATTGACTGGGATGAGATTTTCTTTTTATCTAAAATATCAGATTAACGTCCCTTTTAGTCGTCTGTCATTGCAATGTAATTCTCTTTATTAAAAAAAAAATCTTCAAAAAAAAATAATTTTCTGAAACTTTACTTGAAGAATATTAGCGGATTTCAAGTATAATTTCTGATAATTTTTAGTTGATTTTTGATAATTTCTGATTTGAAACAAATATTATTTACTTTAAGTCTAAAATGTCGCAAAAATACATTTTTTAACCCAACAGTTGCTGTTTATTGAAGGTGGTCACGTGTTTGACGGCTAGATGACAGTTTAATATTTATCTAATGCAGTTCTATGAGGGCTTTAGGCGTTAAAAAATAATTGAATATAACGTGACGTCTTTTATTTATAATTTTCAGCAATCTTAAAAAGTTAAGAATATATTCTCCCTAAGTTAATGTTTTATTGAATTTTTAAATATTTTTGGCGTTAAATGTACTCTAGTGACAGCTCTTATTTTTTGATAATGTCGTGTACAGTCGACCGTATAATAGAAAATATTTAAAAAAAAAACAAATTCTTTTAAAAATATTGGAGTGTGATGATTTTTATTTCAATTTATGATTAGTAAATATAACTTTTACTTAATAGCAATAACACCCAACCCGTACAAATTAATATAGAAAAGTAAAAATTTAAAAGTTTATAAATTATATTAATTTAAAAAAAAAGAAAATTCTTGCAAAAATTCATTATTCATCAAAAATGTTTTTCTTAAGACTATAGTTCCCATAATATATCTTATTCATAATAAGCAATTAAAACCTTTTCTAATTAAATGATCTCTTAGTTTGATTGCATTTTTATTTCACGATTCAGAAGATTTTCGGTAAATGAATGTTTAAAAATAGTTTCTGTTTAAAAAATAGTTTATATATATATATATATATATATATATATATATATATATATATATATATATATTTCTTTGTATCAGAGATTTAAGGTACTGGAGAATTTCTTTTGCCCTCTTCGGAGGTTTCTGCTGCTTTCTTTTTTTTCCACCTTTCCTGGGATACCAATTTTGCTATCCAGGTTTTGGCACCCACCGAGTTTAAATAAGCCATTATCAAAGATGACAGTTACATTACAATATATTAACCAATGAATAATTCATGAATTTGTAAATTAATTGCACCTTTATTGAAATATATATATATATATATATATATATATATATATATATGGCAATGTGGAACTGGGGTTGCTGGTAATCATATATGATATTTTTTATCTAATTTGTGCGCATGTGTAGTCGTACCAACATAATAAACTTGGTCCGATAAAGTCCTAAAGAACGAAAGGACATATAGCTATATAACACTCTGAAAGTTCGGTGGACTTATTCAAAATCCAAATACATCAAAGGGCTCTGATATAGATACAACAAACACAATATATATATATATATATATATATATATATATATATATATATATATATATATATATATATATTTAAATATGATTTAATGTGATTCCTTAAAGCTATATAAGAGCTCTCATGTTTCAAAAACAAGAGCCAAAATGCTCTGTCTCATCCTCAATCCATCCTTTCGCCTTTTGACTCTTGTTTTTGAAACATGAGAACTCTTATGTAGCGAAGGAATCATATTTTTAAAAAATACTTATAATTTAGGCTTTACTTTTGTATTGAGCACTGTTTTTTTAAAAATAAAAGCAAAAATACGAAAGAACTTCGGATTATTTACCTAAAGTGTTCTTTCCTATTTTTCTATATATTTGCACACACACACACACACACACACACACACACACACACACATATATATATATATATATATATATATATATATATATATATAAAGTAAATAAATCTTAATGAGCCAGATACTACCTAGCTAGGTTTCACTACATGGGATCATCGGGTTTAACTTGAGAACTCTTCGTTTTAACTTATTACAATTTTGCTATCCAGGTTTTTGCACCCACACAGTTTAAATAGATCTACATTATATATATATATATATATATATATATGTATGTATGTATGTATATACACACACACACACATATATATATATATATATATGTATACATTGTGTGTATTTAGGCAGCATTTTTTGATTGAATGCATGTTTCGTTAAATAATATAGACAAGTTTTGTCCATTTATTTTAAGCAAATTCCTTTCATATCGTCTGATAAGCTTAAAATTATCATTGAAAGACGAAAGAAAATCACCATACTGATACATGTTTTTTTAACCCTATCTAAGCTTTCGGCTTACCTAAGCCATTATCAAAGATGACAGTTACATTACAATATATTAACCAATGCCTATAATTTATAACAGAAACCATTGGTTTATACCAACGGTTTCCCATACTTAATACTTCTCGTTTTCACTCTCGCGTGGTCATGTGTGACCTCATGAGCTGCGGTGCGATTTTCGCTTCCGGCGTCTCGTATGCTCGAGTTTGTCATTGCTTGGAAATCTTCTATGTAAACATAAACAGACTATCATTATTGTTTTGTCCATGTATTGCTCTACAAGTTGGTCAATGTAGGTGCAATGAGGTCTTCCAGTTGATCTTTTGCCGCCCAAGAAAGGCATCACTCACAATTTCTGACTTATTGAGCATATATATATATATATATATATATATATATATATCAGTTTGACAAGTTCTGACTTATTGAGTATATATGCGAATGGATGAAAAAGCGGATAAGTCTCAAACATTTATTAGTACTACTAGAACAGGAAGATGTGGAGCGCCATGGTCGCTGACTTTGTTATCAGGTCGAGAATTCTTCTCGGATTCTCCTGCCTCTTTTCCTCCTACCATCTCTATCAGACATCGGCGTCGGCAGGTCCTTCAGATGGCATCCTGAGTAACCTACAAGTTCGTCAATGTCGGTGTGATGAGGTCTTCGAACCGATCTTTTGCTGCGCAGTGGGTTCCATAGGAGGGTGTTCCTCATAAGTTCTGACTTACTTCGCCAGGAATGACCAGCTAGCCGAAGCTTTCTCTCTCTTAGCGAAACTGATGGGAGGTAGGTGTCTATACAGGCGTTTCTTTGTTGGCTGTTTCTTCCAGCTGATGTCCACTCCAACGCTTAACATCCTTGTGTATGTTCCGTGAAGTGATGCTGCTTGGTGTTTTGTCAGTAATGACACCAACCCTTAATTCATCAAAAAAAAAAAAAAAAAAAAAAGGGTGTGGAAGTGAATACCAAATTCTTCAGATACCTCGGTGTGTGCCATTTATAAGAAATCTAGATAAGGAGAGACGGAAATTGAACATAGAATAAACTGAGGTAAAGGCTAACCAAGTACAACGTCTCAAGTTGCTGCAAATACCAACCGGAAATCACGAATCATGTTCGTGACATCGAACCTTTCATGTGGATGTCTTGCATGTCGCTAAACTGTCAGAGGTATACAACTGTTTTCTCGGAACTGGCGGTACACAATCACCAATAAAGAACTGTAGCAAATAACGGAAAGAAATATCATTTGAAGACTTTCAAAAACGGAAACAACTAAAATGGATATAACTCGAAAAGAAAAGCATGACATAATCAAGATGTTGACGTTCCACACAGCTTCAAACAAAAGGTTAGAAAGGAAACCCCCATTAAGTCTGGAAAGAGCCATAACAGTTACTGGACTTTGGAAAACACTTTTCCTGAAAATTTCTTTGAAAAGAAAGAATTTATAAATCTTAACCAAAAATATCAATTTGCAGTTCAGTCAATGAATGACGATGTTTCCTTATAAGGAAACGGCTATAATGTCCATTACCCCTATACATGAGGCATTATGAATAAGCAAGGCTGATTTAAATAACTAGATTGTGTAATGGTTAACAAGTTGTTCCCTCTTGTCAGAAAAAGCTCTATATTTGCGGCCTTGTGCTACTAACACAATGCTATCTCCGGTAAATAACACTTTGTGATAATACCAGCAAGATAAACATTGGAACCGCACCTACCCTCGGGTTTCTTAAAAGTGTTGTCCACTTGAGATGATCTTAACCTAAGAGGTGCGATAAACAGTTTATCTGGTTTGAACTGGTATTTGGCATGGGTAAGATTTCTGATCGCATTTCTCGGTGAGAAAATGTCCTTGCCGATTTTTTATGGGCGTATTTTTTAAAACGAAAAACAAAAACAAAAATCCCATGAAAAAGAATAAAAAAAAAGAAAAAATAGAATTAAACATAAAAAAATACCGAAAAATAGTTACCTACTCATCTAAGTCTGGAATAAGGCTATGTACTGGAGCATAAAGAAAGAAATTGTGAGTTTGAACTAATTTCACATGACTTTCTAAAGGTCGTCTCAAGTTGGTGCATCTATAAAATTTATAGGCATGAGTAACTATAAAGTATGTGATGTTCATTGATTTTTACGGTTTATCAACCTTTCGTTGGTTATTTAAAGCCGAAATATATTTTGGATCATAAGAATAAATCATTTTTTTTATTCGTGATCAGTATCGCATTAATTATTTTTTGTTAATAACAATAATTTTCCAAGATACAAGTTCTACTATTTAACCCATATTTGGGGAGATGTATTCATACAATTTTCAAGGGTATTTTCGGGTACGTCAATGTAAATAACCCGGGTTAAATAGTAGAACTTGTATCTTATACAATTGTTAATAATATTAGTAAGAACTGGCTGTCAATATAAGGTTCTATTGGACATAATATGGGGGATCGGATTCCTATCGTTATTAAATAATAAACCGTTCCCCGCCTAGAATTAAAGCATTTAATCTAATAATTTAAAAATATATTTAATGGCACACATGTGAAAACATTTTAGTAATAATGAGTTATATGCCATAATTTATGATGTCATGGATTTTCTTCTTCTTCTTCTTCTCCTTCTCCTACTCCTACTCCTCCTCCTTCTTTTTTCTCCTCCTGCTCCTCCTCCTCCTCCTTCTTCTCCTTCCCTATTGTTTTTGTTCTTCTTTCTTTCTCCTTCTTCTTCTTTCTCCCACTATTGTTTTCGCCTTCTCCTCCTCCCACTCCTCCTCCTTCTTATTGTTCCTGTTCTTCTTTTACTTCTCCTACTCTTCCTCCTCCTCTTCCTCCTCTTATTCTATGTACTGTGCTTTCAGGATGTGGTCAATATGGCTCTGCTTATATTCATGTCCTTTGCAGCGCTTCGTAAGCATTCTCTTTTCGCTATCCTTACTAAGCGGCTGTAGACGTTTAAATATCAGGGAAGTATGTTAACAGAGGATGTGTTGTAGAGAGGAACACACCTCAGCAGAAGGGAGACTTGGACTTGTCCAAATAAATAAATAAGAACGCCGGGAATCGACAGTAGAAGAAGGAGAGGAAGTTGAACAGAATTTCTTGTCGACCTCTCTGCCTCCGGACGACGAGAAAACTAGACGAAGCTATGCTGAAGGGCAGATTCTCATCTGGGGAGGTAGACAAACCCGACCCCGTGTATACAGGGTCTACGGGAATTTTTTGCCTGGGCCTAAGGGCTCTAAACTCTCAACGTTAAAAACTGGCCTTGTACCACATCCAGCCTTGTGTGGAGACTTTGGACAAATACCGAAGGAATAGTCAGTAGGAGATCGAACTTATCTGCTTATTACCTACTTCAACAAGACTACGTCGGCTCCAAGTGGCATGGTACTTCTTGATTGTTCTCTTCATTCAATTCAATGAAGACATAATAGTGGCGACGAGAATTCGAATTCACACGGAAAAAAATTGTTTCCTCTCACTTAAAACAATTTCAGTGGAGGTCAGGTTGTGTTCCTAGCGTGGCGCAAAAATCGATAAAATTTAAGGCTGTGTGAAATACGGCTATTAGGAAAAAACACTTTTTCTTCCTAGTTAAGGATTAGTTGTACGAACAAAATACACTACAGAAGAATTGAAGTTAATCATTCAGAAACAGCAAGAATTCCAGAAGACATTATTACAACAAATGCACCAGGAACGAAGTATTGAAAATAAAGAACAGATAAATGCAATCCTGGGAAAGCAAAGAACAGACAATGCGTCAATTTCATTTTCGCCGGACCCAGTCGCTCATTCAGTCAGTGAATTTATTTATGATCCAGAAGAAATCATGACACTCCTATCATACTTCAAATGGTATGAGGCCATTTTTAGAGAAGAATGTCAAGGATGGCTGGATGGAAAAATGTCTGGATTTCATTTTGCCAATACTCAAAAAAAAAAAAAAAAAAAAAAAATGCGTCATTTCACGAATCAGTGTCGATATTATCGAAATGTTTTGGTGAAAAGAATTCATTATTTTATACTCGTTGGCAGTACATGAACTTTACTAAGGAGGAAAATGAAGATTTTGTCACATATGCCGATAAAGTCACCGTGCATGTGAAAAATTTAATATCAATAAACGTTCGAAGGAATTACAAATGACTAACTTCAAAATTATCTCTGGTATATTAGAACTGGCACCATCAGCGTCGGACGCAAGCAAATAAGGCATAGGATCTGGTAATAGCCGATAAATTCAAAGACCGTTCAGTGAAAGCACCCGCTCACGTTTCACGGCGTTTGACACATACGAAAAAGTGCTACGGTCAAATTGAAAAGGAAGTGCTTGCTATAATTTTTGCTGTAAAGAAATTTCACAATGATATTAAGATGAAAATTCATACTGCAAACTGATCATCGTCCATTATTCAATATATTTGGTTCCAAGAAAAGGATTTCCACACATACTGCAAACAGACGACAGCGTTCTGCTACGATTTTGGTATACTCTGATTTCAAGATGAAATTTCTATCGTCAAAGAAATTGGGACAGGCAGATGGCTTATCAAGGCTGATATCGAAATCTAAAGAAGATTTTGAAGATACTGTAATTTCTTCGCTGGAATACAAAAGCAAAATTAAAAGCCTGGTGTGTAACACGATTAAAGAATTGTCGGTCACGACTGATGATATCAAAATGAATTCTAAAATGGGTACATTTATTCAAACGAGGGAACAGATTTCTCATATCCAGTAGCTGTTACCAATAAGCTAAATACTTTGAAGTATTTCAAAAACTATTTTAAATTGACTGGGACGAGATTTTCTTTTTTGCTAAAATATCAGATTAACGCCCCTTTTAGTCGTCTGTCATTGCAATTTAATTCTCTTTATTAAAAAAAAAATCTTCCAAAAATAAAAAATAATTTTCTGAATCTTTAGTTGAAGAATACTAGCGGATTTCAAGTATAATTTCTAATAATTTTTAGTCATTTTCTGATAATTTCTGATAATTTCTGATTTGAAACAAATATTATTTACTTTAAGTCTAAAATGTCGCAAAAATACATTTTTTAACCCAACAGTTGCTGTTTATTTAAAGTGTTTACGTGTTTGACGATTTTGAAGATTTTAAAGATACTGTAATTGCTTCGCTGGAATCCAAAAGCAAAATTAAAAGCCTGGTGTGTAACACGATTAAAGAATTGTCGGTCACGATTGAAGATATCAAAATGAATTCTAAAATAGATACGTTTATTCAAAAATCTATGAATGTCAAAGTTGAACAAAGATACCCAAAATACGGCTAGAAAATATAATGGTTATAATTTAGCAGTAAAATCACTACCTATAAATTATGTAGCATGGCCGAGCACTGATAAACCGTGTGCAAGACTACATGTGGAATTTGCCGGACCACTAAATGGTTCATATTATTTAATTTTGATTGACAGTTTCACAAAATGACTCAAAATATTAAAATACCTACTACTGTAATAACGATTAAATTCTTACACGAAATTTTTACAAGGTTTGGAGTACCTGACAGTGTGGTATTCGACAATGGAACTCAATTTACTACTAGTGGGTTTAAAATTTTCTGAAGAAACAACGCGGTTGAACATTTGACAAAGCCGATTTTACATCTGCGGGAGAATGGTCAAACTGAGCGGTTTGTTGACACGTTCAAATGCAAACGTCGCCGCGAAAATGTCACCTGCAGAGCTCAAGTTTGCTAGCAAAGTTAGATCTATTTTTGACAAATTACTGTCAGGGAATAAAAAGAAAAGTTGTCAATATGAAACTACCAGATCATTTAAAATCGTCGATAAAGTATTCTTTAAAAGCTTTAAGGGATGGAAAAATTATTTGATGCCTTCGTAGTATGATGTACTTTGTCAAGGTGGACGATTTCAACATAGAAGACATATAATCAATTGAGGACTAGATATGCGCAGAATAAGCAACCAGTAAAAATTAATTCATCGATGATCTTTGAAGTACTTATTCCTATAACTAAAGATAGACAAATATATTCAAAATAAAGTTAGAAAATGTAATGGTTGTAATTTAGCAGCAAAATCACTACGGATAAATTATCAGGCATGGCCAAGCATTGATAAATCGTATGAAAGACTACATGTGGACTTTGCCGGACCACTAAATGGTTCATATTATTTAACTTTGGTCGACAATTTAAGAAAATCGCTCGAGTTATTAAAGTGTGAAGACCTACTACCGCAATAACAATTAAATTCTTGGGCCACCTTTATGCAAGGTTTGGATTACCTGACAGTGTGGTATCCGATAATGGATTCAATTCACTTCGAGGGAGTTTAAAAATTTCTGCAAAGGCTATGCGACTGAACATTTGACAACGCCGATTTATCAACCGTGATCAAATGGTCAAGCGCAACAGTTTGTTGACATCTTCAAAAAAGCATTAAGAACAGCTAAAGGTTTGGAGGTTGATGAAACGACATTACAAGATTTTTTGAGTATGTATTGAAGCACGTCAAATGCAAACGTCAACGCAAAAAATGTCACCTCCAGAGCTCAGGTTTGCGAGAAAAGTTCCATTTTTGACAAATTACTGCTTGGGAACAAAAAGAAAGTTCAACAAATTCAATTTACCAGATCATTTTAGATCATAGGTAAAGTTTTCTTTAAAAGCTTTACAACCGGAAAAGAAAATTGTCAGGAAGTACAAAATTCGTCACCGCCTTGGTGGTATAATGTGCATTGCCGAAGATGTACGATTTTGTCATAAGAGACATTAATCAATTGAGGTCTAGATATGCACAGAATAAGATGCCAGTAGAATTTAATTGACCGATGGAGATACCTTACGATACCTTTTGAAGTACCTATTCCTAAAACTGAACTTACAATACAACGCCAGGGAATGCGAAAACGACTGAAACGTCGGAGTTTAGACCCACATATCGGTAAAAGTATCGACTAAGGAAAGTACATATTTAAAAAGAGCGGGGTTTGTTGTGGAGATGAACACACCACTCCAGAATAGGACTTGCACTCGTCCAAAAATATTAAATACGGACACTAAGAATCGTCGGTAGAAGGAATAAACAATGGGGTGAAGGTATGGGGTAGGAGGAGAATCTTCCCGTCGGAGTAGATGCTGCGTTTGTAGTATCTGTTCCGTGGCGGAGGCCTTTTCTCTCCCCCCCCACGTTGCGCGGACAGAATTCTCGATGTTATTCTGTAACATCTGGTCCGTAGCTGTGGCATGACCGGCTATGACTAGCTGGAATCTTTTTAGCTATACAGTCGAACTCTCTGCCCAAGGGCAAAGAGGAACCCTTACGAGGCTGTGCCAGACGTCATTCCTTATTCATCGAGTCTTCTGCGAATTGTTCTTGAGTTTTGAGGAGTCTCGTTATTACGGTGTCTTAAGAAAAAAATTCTCATTGGATATGTCCATGTGCCGCAACAAAAAATGCAATTATTTTGGCGTATAAATTCTGTCAGTCTATGACGTCTGTGTCAGTGAAGATCTCTACTTTGGGAATAATTTCTGAGTTATTTTAAGTCTATCATTTTTGCTTCCAAATAACAAAATCGTCAACGACAACAATAAAATTAATAATAATGCAACAAGAGCAGTCATGAATGGATCCGGTTGGTCTAAGCGGTATCTTGGATTAGAAACATCGTGATAACGGATCAGGAGAGGTACCAAGACTTGGTAGAGACAAATCAGAGAAATATACCAAGCATCAGCAGGTGAAGTTGTCCCTTATATGGTTGGCGCACTCGAGACTATTCCCAGGAAACTTCCTGCCTCTCAGGGCAACAATTGGCACATCTGTCATCATTGGGGAGGGTGCAGGTGGCAGCATTGCTTGAAACAGAAAATATCTAAGTTTTCTTCTTCTTCTTCTTCTTCTTCTTCTTCTTATTATTATTATTATTATTATTATTATTATTATTAATCGGGCGTACAAATAGTAGTTTTCAATGAGAATTTTATTTACAAGCGACCCCCAACCGCATGTATGATCTTCATCATCATCGTCTTCTTCTTCATCGTCTTCTTCTTCTTCTTCTTCTTATTATTATTATTATTATTATTATTATTATTATTATTTCCTTGGATTTCTATTGTATATATTTTTCTTCCGAGTCCCAACCAGAGTCCCAAGTTCAGAAATGGCTTTATAACATTTTTCCACTTATCATTTTTGTAAAAAATACAAAGATCACACACATTTTACAGAGCTAAAGCTCTTCATAAGGTGTGAGCTATACTTGTGAGTACATTTTTTTTTTCATTTCTTTAAGCTATGGGGTATCAGGAACGATTTCTATCTGAACCTTTTCCAATCAATCCCAGAGTTCCAATTACAACTGGAATTATTAATGTCTTCATGTACCACATTTTGAGATTTCCACTTCAAGTCTCTTGTATTTTGATCGCTTTTTGTAGATGTTAAGATACATTGCAATGTACAGGGACTGCCATGTCAATAAGAAAGCACACTGTAAAGTCATATAAAATTGTTACTGATTATATCTCTGTAACCGAATCTGGATGATGTTCATACCAGCCTCTTGCAGTTTCCTTCCTGTATTATTATTATTATTATTATTATTATTATTATTATTATTATTATTATTTTTAATTTATGATGTGTACTCATTTCTTTCCGGGTCCCAACCATAGACCTAAGGTTAGAAATGGCATCATGGCATTTTCCGCTGACCAATTAAAAAAAAAAAACACAAATATATTTTCCATATCTAAAGCCCTTCTTAAAGTGTGGCTTGTACTCCTGAGAATAATTTCTTGTATTTCTTTGAGGCATGGGTTTCCAGGAATTCCTTCAATTCGTCTCCTGGAATCTTTTCCAACCAATCTGAGGGCTCCAACTGCAACAGGTATTGTTGATGTTTCCATATGCCACAATTTTGAGATTTCGATTATTATTATTATTATAATTTTACCTTTGATTTGTTTAGTACGAGTTTTCCTCATGTATCAAGAGGCAACAAGTTTTTCTATTATAAGATACAAACAGATGAGTTGTCATGTAATCAGGGAGAAAAATATGCCATTGTGGTCATTGGATTATTATTATTATTATTATTGTATCCAATTGCTGTCTTTTTTGTTTTCGTCGTCAACTCAGTGTCTCGTTAATACAAGCAACAACAAGATGCAGTAAACACCTAATTAAATAGAAAATAGGCCATTATTATAAATAAGTTTCGTTGCTTATCAAAGACAGCAATCAAAGAATATTTTTTTGGGGTGTGATCAAACTTCGTATTGCGGTAAATACAGAGTTGCATTATTAAAAAAATAAAACGCTAACCGGTGACCATATCTTTCCAGACAAGGGGGACTCTGGGGGTCAGTTAAACCAGAGATGCGACTGTTTTCTGGAGAGGCTGTTTGGGTGATAGAAACATGTTAAGAGTCGAATTAAGAAAACAGTGTTGAGTTGCATAAGTTACACTGTGTTATAAATAGCTTCCACGATTTAAAGATATGTAATCTTTTAAGTGCCTATTAATAACGTTTATCTAAACTGTCTCGGGAAATCGTCTAGACCTTATGCACTGTTGGTATTTACGTCGCAAAATGTTGCCAGTTGGTGGCATAATTGCTGTTAACTGAAAATATAGGGTTCAAATTTCGTCTTCAGTTGTCGGGATGATAAAACGACAACACAAACTTGCTTTCGGGGAAATTATTAAAAACAAATGTCTCAACAACAACAAAAAAAAAGCAAACAGAACGTCCTTTTTAAACTAATTGTTATGGTCCAGGTTAGGACCAAGGAAAAACAACACGAACATAAGAGTAGAAATAACGAAGGTATATTATACGAAATAATAATACAAGATATGGAAAGTGTTAGTATGACTGTCAGTCTGGTTTGGAGTGAACTACTATCGGCTCGACTCGATTCGGTATCTAGCCACCACCCCGACGAGGGTTGCATGGCTCGGTCACAAAAATGCCCGTAGGCCGAGTTTATCCCCGGGACTCTGCCCTGAGCCTCGTCCGGGTTCTCGGTCAAAAATGCCCTTCTCGGCGATTCGAACCTGGGTTGCATAAACGGGATTTTCGGGTTAGGCTCAGCCAAAAAAAATGCCCGTAAAACCCGTATAAACCCATTCTCCCCAACGAGACTCTGCCCTTCGGCGGAGCGACCATCATTCGTATCTAACCCCGAGGGTTGCATGTGGCACAAGGCCGAGTTTATCGTGGGTTTCCTTTCAGCCAAAAATGCCCGTAAAACCAGAAGATCAGAACGAGTTCGACCTCGTCCGGGTTCCTTTCTGCTCAGAAGTCGAGAAGCTCGGTTTGATTCGACTCTCTCTCTCTCTCTCTTGAGAGGCGTAGTATACATAGTGTTAGGAAGAGATCATTTTGTAGTTATAGGTAAGGACCCATGACACTAATATATAAACAAACGAATAAAAATTATTATATTTTCATAACAACAGATTAAATTTAAAAAAGCACAAATTAAGTCTAAAGGAATTACAGAAGAACTCTAGATATGTAAGAAAAATATTATACATTTCACTACTCGCTGATGTGTCAATATTTCCATTTCAAGTTCTTTGATGAGCTATATGTTATGAATAATCAAGAGTGGTCTCCCCTAGTTTTGGTACTTTCTTCTTTGAGACAGCTATTTCTGTTTACTGGGACTATAAAAGGACAATATACTCTATCCTTGTATTCTCAGTTGAATAAAGGGTTCTTAAAGCCTGTAGCTACGTACTTTTGTTATTATACTACATTCTTTAATCTCACGAGCCCTGGCCTTTACAATTGCGACCCACCATGCCACGTAGAAAAGGGTGACGCATCCCCATTTCCTTCGTATTTCATTAGAAATTAGGAAGTTCGATTCATCAGGCTTCTTCCCAAGAACTTCTGCTTTGTGGAACAACCTTCTGAAAGGATACTTTCCTATTCAATACTATCTAGACCGGATCAAGTCTAGGGTTAACCTTTATCTTTTCCTTTCATATTCCTGTTGTAAGAAGTAAGTTCCATTCGGACAGCTTCTTCACAAGAACTGCTGCTTTGTGGAACAGACTCCCGGCAGCATGTCTTCCCAATCACTACAATCTTGACCTCTTCAAGTCTAAGGTTAACTGCTATTTTTCCTGCATAGCCCCAGGAACTTCACTTCTATTTTTTTATAAAGCTCATAACATATAACTAGCAATGGTTCTTGGCCATTGTATTGTGTGAACATTAGTAGAAATATATATATATCAACAAATAAACTAATCAACTAATAAATTGTAGTGATAATACTAATACCAGCTGTTTCCTTATAAGGAAATATTCAGTATTTATTGACTGAGAAGCTAGTATTGATGTCCGTTGAAATTTATAAAATCTTTAAAACAATTTTCAGGAAAATAGATTTCCCAAAACAGTAGCTGCTATCAATCTTTCCGTTACTGATGGGAGTTTCCTTCCTAACCTATTGTTTGAAAGAGTGTGGAAAGCTAACATCTTGATTAGGTCATATTTTTCATTTCGAGTTACATGTGCTATGCATTTTAGTTGTTGCAGCTTTTGAAACTCCTTGAGTGATGTGGTTTCTGTTATTTGGTACACTTCTTTGTTTGTGATTATGTAGCGCCAGTCCATACTTTTTCGAAGAAGGATGATCTTCATCAAGATCTACAATGACATAAGGATCATACAAATCTCGTTCTACACACTGAATTCTCGTTGTACAAGTTAAAAATCTCGTTCTCCAATTAATAATAATCTGCCCAAGACAAATGAACAAGACCTTCTTTCTAACGTAATAGAAAGAAGAATAAAAAAAAAAACAATTCTTTTTAGGCCTATCCTATCGAGAGTAATAAATCATCTCTCGGTCGGTTGGCATTAATTTCACAATTAAAGTTAGGAGGTATAGACTTCAAAATAGAGCTAGTATATCTAGCCACTCCCTCCCCACGAGGGTTGCATGTGGCACAAGGCCGGGTTTAACGTGGGTTCTCCAAGCCCGTAGGCTCGGCTAAAAAATACCCGTAGAAACCACATAAACGGGATCGGGTTGGTCAACCTCCCCGCACGAGACTCGACCCTTCTACTCAGAGGCAGAGAGTTCGTCTGTCTAGCCGAAAAAGGACGTATGCTTGAATATGGTTTACCAGTTTAAAAGACATTTCGATTACTGCCTGTGTCCATCTTTTCTTTCAAAATAGAGGTATGATTTGCTGTGACAGATTGCCTTAGCTTAAAGGTATAGCAATCTATGGTTTAGTTTGGTTTGCTTTGGTTTGTTTTACGGCATATCAGCCTCAGTGAGTTATTTAATGCCGTAACTTAGACTTAACACAAGGCCGAAAGTATGAAGAGCCGGTATTTAACAGGCCTCCCCACGAAGCAGGATGTGGTACAAGGCCGATTTTCTGTGGGGCGATTCGGGCCCGTAGACTCGGGCAAAAATTCTCCGTAGACCTCGCATACACGAGGTCGGTTTTTTCTACCTTACCAGACGAAACTCTTCACTTCGGCATAGCCTCGTTTGGGTTCGTTTCTACCCCAAAAGCAGACAGATCGACGTCTAGATGCTTGCTCAAGCCTAAGCTGGAAAGCAAGCCCCGAAGAGCCTAGTGTCGAGACATCTGACTTCTCAATTTTAACTGACCTAACATCGGTAATCGTACGGAACAGGTGTTTCAACCTGATGTGGTCGCAAACTCCCAAAGAGGTGGTACACTTTTCATTTAAAGGGATTTATGAAGAATGTGTTTTTTCTAGGTGGTGGGGGTTCTGAAAATGACTGATATAAATCCCTTGAGGAAGTCAAAAGGAAAAGGATTATCCACTACTTCTTAAAGATTAAGCAATTTAGAATCCAGTTTAAAATATCAAATGACAACGATTTGACTGAGACATGGAAGTTATGTGCTTTGTGTCTCTAGCTTCTTAGAAATAAAGAATTTTTTAAATATAAAAATAATTAATAAATTACTCATCTGTTACCTTGGGGTGCACCTGGAGACATTTCAGGGCACATTAGTGAAACAGGTACAAAAACATAATTTAATGCATTGTTCCTCAAACTTTTTTTACTGCACTTTTAAAATAACTAAAACTCTAGAACGCACTTTAAATTTCCATAAAGAAAAATTAGTCATTAGTCATGATATTTGTTAATACGAATTTTATATTTATCATTCTCAAAGAATATTAGTTGTATAGTTTTCATTTAAAAGGATTTATGAAGAATCTGCTATTTTGGTGGGGAGCAGATAATGACCCATTTAAATTTCTTGAAGAAGGATTAAATGAAAGGATTATCTATTCCTCCTTAAAGATTAAGGAATTTACAATCCAGTTTAAAATATCAAATGACAAAGACTTGACTGAAACATGGAAACCATGTGCTTGGTATCTCTAACTTTTTAAAAATAAAGATTTTTTTAAATATAAAAATAATTAAGAAATTTACTCTTTTGTTAAGTTCGGGCGCACCTTTCAGGGTGGCCTTGTGCGCCTGGGGACACTGATTGAGAAACGCCGGTTTATAGTAAAAAGAAATGGTTGTCATTTTTTTGTTTAGCATCCCCAAAGAGGATTAGTGATACAATTTTCATTTAAAAGGATTTAAGAAGAATCTGCTCTTTTCTTTTTTGAAATGCCACTAATAGTTCATTTAAATCCCCTGGGGAAGACAGAAGGAAAAGGATTATCTATTCCACCTTAAAGATTAAGCAATTTAACATCCAGTTTAAAATATCATATGTCAGAGACTTGACTTAGACATGAATGCCATTTGTTCGATGTTTGTAGCTTTTTAAAAGATAAAGATTTTTTTAAATATAAAAATAATTCACAAATTTACTTTTCTGTTAACTTGAGGCACACCTTTCAGGGTGGCCTAGT
This sequence comes from Acanthosepion pharaonis, assembly GCA_903632075.3. Classification (NCBI taxonomy): domain Eukaryota; kingdom Metazoa; phylum Mollusca; class Cephalopoda; order Sepiida; family Sepiidae; genus Acanthosepion; species Acanthosepion pharaonis. Next base: position 734,183 of record CAHIKZ030005356.1, on the reverse strand, counting down.
GTACCCGGACACACCGGTTGAGAAATGCTGGCTTATAGTAAGAAATAATTTCGGATTAATGACACCATTAAATGCTTCAAATTTACTTAAGAAAGAATGAATTTTTCTGTCATTTTGGAAGTGAATGATTTTATGATATTTTTATTACGTTCTTTAAAAAGCAATGCTCACTGTCGGGAAAACATTTTATCTTATTTGATGATGATCATGTTGAGGATAATGATGAGGGGCTTGCTGATATTATCACTGTTTTTCATCCGCTTCGTTCTTAGGCCTTCTCCATATATATAATTCATCCAGAGATGAAATTTAATACATTAAGAATAAATTAAAAAATATTCGGGTATGGAATACAAGTTTCGAAATAAATTCAAAAATATTTCCAAAAATGTTTAAAGTTATATTGTTTATAAATATCTGGTAATATTTTTCTTCAAACATTTGGTTTGGTTTGGTTTGGTTTAATATTTTTTCCAAAAAAAAATTTTTCAGGGTCAAAGTTGACTGGAAGCAAGAAACCGGACGAGAATTCCACAAGCGAGAAGTGCGGGAGAAGAAACTGTTAGCATAGGACTTGCGGTTACATCTACCCATTAAATGATGAGACAATAAAGTATTAAACTTAAATTCATGAAATCTGGGTAGGATAGATGAAAGCTCATTAGAACAATTAGCATGAAAATATTTATAGAAAAGACTTAAGAAAGGTAACTTACGGCGGTGGAAAATAAAATGAACACACACACACAATTTACAATTTATATATATATATATATATATATGTGTGTGTGTGTGTGTGTGTGTGTGTGTGTGTGTGTGTTAAAAAGTCTGCAAATGGGATTCTTTAGCTGCCCTGAAAACGAGTAGCTGGCCAAAATATATCTATATAATGGAACATCAGTATACGAATTTAATCCGTTCATGAAGCCCGTTCATAACACAAAATGTTCGTAAACTATTTTTCCAATAAACGCATTAATCTATTTTACATTGATTCCCAATGTAAAATGGATTAATCCGTTCCTGATCCCAAGATGATTGCTTATTTAAACTTTAACAACAGTACTTTGCTCACAAGTTTATACATAAAACTAATGAAAATCATTAAATCTAAGAAAATCAATAAATAAACCCAGTCCGAAATAGATAAAGTATAGACGAACACTTGAATTTTCACCGTACCCGTATGTAGGAGAGTTAATGTCGTAAGTGGAAGGAGAACGAAAGAGATGTTATTGTTTGGAAAAGGGTAGGAATGACATGATGGTCTCTTTATTTATAAGAAGAGTATAGATTGTTGATTTTGCCATATGAAACTGAGCAGGAAGAGACAATATTATCAGCAATTGTTTTTCTCTTAACTGTTCTTTTTCCTTTACCAGTATCACTGCTAGATTTCTTTGGAGCCATGACTAATGACTAATGAAGAGAAAAAAAGGCATAGTACAATAACATTGGAAAAGAAAAGCACAGTACAAGACAGGAAGGTATACAACATGACGGTCGACTAAGAAATGCTTCTCTTCGGGTTAACTCGGTTCGGCTCCGTTCGGCTCCGTTCGGCAATGTTATTCGAGAACCGAAATTTTATTCGATAACCGAGGCATTTTCATTTTGAATATTGTTCGAAAACGAATTGGTTCGACATGTGAGACGTTCGAGAACCGAGGTTGCACTGTATCTCTCTCTCTCTCTCTGTCTCTTTGTCTTTGTCTCCACACACACACACACACACACACACACACACACACACACACACACACACACACACATATATATATATATATATATATATATATATATATATATACTAACTACACTTATTCGAGGATAACCGTCGGTCACGATGACTTGTGACTTCGTGCTAGACAGCTATCGACGGCCCCTGAGGGTTCCGTCTACACGATTTCACTTACAAGGCTTGGTGAAAGATATATATATATATATATATATATATATATATATATATATATATATATATATATATAGGTGAGTCGCACAGCATAGGGGTTAATATGAATGCACTAAAATGTCAGAGGAAACTTTCTGACGTGCTAATGAATCATGCAAGCAAAAAATTGAAATGTGTTTTGACAAAGAAGGACATTTTGAACAGAACATTTAACAATTAAATACCTAGTAAATAAAATTTTCATGAGTAATTATATAATTATACTTTTAATAAATATTTCTATCACACACTATATATATATATATATATATATATATATATATATTGAGAGAGAGAGAGAGAGAGAGAGAGAGAGAGAGACAGACAGACAGACAGACAGACAGACAGAGACAGAGATGAATAGTCATTATAAATAATATTTATCTTAATATCCGGTATTTCATTATTCGGTCATTTCATGTAAATGATATTTTTAAAAACATTCCTTCAAAATAACGTTTCATAAAAAAAAAAAAAAAAAAATTAGTCGTCGTTGCGACAACAACTACACAAATAAATAAACTTATTTTCTTAAACGGATATTAATTCAATACAAGCAAGCTGTTTTTATCTAACAGCAAAAACAAAATAAAAACAACTTTTTTTTTTTTTTACCTTTTAACCAAACTTCTCAGCCATTTCCAGTTTGGAGTCGTCTTTGTAAATATAAAAGCATTGAATTAAATAGGAAATTCGAGTAGGTGTCAAAAACTTGCAAAAAATTTGTACCCGGTAAAGAATGATTGGTTTTTTTTTTTTGGTTTTTTTTTTTCATTCAAATCTCTTTTATGTGCCTTGTCCATTCAGGACTTTGGCGATGACGTATCTTCGCAACATTATGTCTCTTGAGGCTCTAAGCCAGGCTTTTCCAAAATGCGGGTCCCGACCATTGAGTATGTTGCTAGATAAATAAAATAGGTCGCGACAAAAAAGAAAGAGAAAAATACGCAAGTGTGAACAAAATGCAGACTAAAAATAACTCTAAACGTTTCAAAGCACTCATAAATCATAGTTTTTCACCGAGGTAAGCTCGTATTATATATATATATATATATAGTCTTAAGGTGTGCTATATTTATGGGATAAAGTGCTCAATATCAGAGATAGAGCGTGTGCAAATATAAAAGTGAACATTGAAGTCCATACTTAGAGGCGACATGCTGTCTCATGCTAGACGCAATCGATGGCCTGACGATTGCGTCTTAGCCTGCCTCTGAGTGATGACTTCAATGTTCTCTTTCATATATATATATATATATATATATATATATATATATATATATATATATATAGTCTGTTCTAATACAGTTTATATATCTTGTTCCTCAAACTCTTTGCGGAGTGAGTGACGGAATTTCCTTTAAATTTGTTTTTTCTAAAATTATTAATTTTATATTCATACAGAGATGATAAAAAAAAATAATATATGCAATTCCAATATGTTCACATGATACGAAATAGGCATATAAATTGTCGATGCTAAATAAATAACCGTCCTGAGTATGATGGTAAACTACATCCGTGTCCTGGGTAAGACGATAAACTACGTCCGACAGCAAGGCCTCTGACCAGGAGGTTTTGGGGAGCGTGTAGCCATCGCTTAAATGCTGGTGTTCCTAGGTCCACTCTGACCCGGGGTAGCAGCATCTGTTAGGGTCCCAGCTATGGACGATATTAAATAAAAAAAAATTAATGCCAGCAATAAATTTTTGAAGGGGAAAATTATTACCAGTAATACATTTTTGAAAAAATATTACTAGTAATACATTAAAAAAAAAAAATTACTAACATGCATTTAAAAAAAAAAAATTACCAGCAATGCATTTTTTGGGGAAAAAAAATATTACCGGCAGTAAAACATTTGTCGCCATTAAATAACGCATTGACATTGATATGTCGTAAAACAAAAACCAAACCAAACTGTTATACAGGAATAAAGCATCGCTGCCGTCATTTGTGTTTGAACATAGATCGTCAGTGAAGAAACACATGCGATTTCATTATTGATTAAATGGATCACGTGACCATAGCGGAAACGCATATATACAGGAAGTCGCGTGACGTCTGAGATGGTCGCTATTCCTAGTTTTTTTCTCTATACTATTTTCTACGGGAAGTACTATTAGTACGAGTACTATTCGAAAGTCTCTACTAAGTTGACATTGACGAAATATCAAGCAAGTGTACGTTGTCATCATAAAAGTGGCAAAAAGTGTTCATGCTCGTTACAAAACAATCCAACCTAGTGAACAGAGTTTGTTTTTGATTAATTACATGTAGGTATAAAGGGTCGCAATGCAAAATGCTGATCGAAAGACAAAACTGTTCTCTAGCACGATTAAAAGTGAGCAGTTTCATTTTAGAGGCGTTAAAATTAACAAGCCATCCCTTGCCCCAGTTAACAACAGACTTTAGGGCATTTTTTTAAATCAGCTGCCAAATTGATCTTATCAAACCGATCAAACTTACTATCGAGACTGGAGCAAATGTTTCTCAGATGACTGATAGAAAAGAGTTTTGTTTTAAAGGCGTTAAAATTAACAGGCCATTCCTTGCCCCAGTTAACAACAGACTGTAGGTCATGTTTTAGAAGAGCTGCCAATTTGATCTTATCGAATCGATCAAATTGACTATCGAGACTGGAGCAAATGTTTCTCTGATGACTGATAGAAAAGAGTTTTGGTTTGAAGGCGTAAAATTAACAAGCCATTCCTTGCCCCAGTTAACAACAGACTGTAGGTCATTTTTTAGATCAGCTGCCAAATTGAATCAAATCAAATTGACTATCGAGACTGAAGCAAATTTTGATGTTTACAATACATAACTCGGCTTTCCATTCACTTTAACCTGTTACTTTCTTCTGCGCGCCCTCCCCTTCTCTTCCTTTCAGTATTTCCCGTAAGTGTTAAATTCTCCACGTCTACTTTCCTCATTATATGTCCAATAAATTCCAGCTGTCATTTTTCCCTATCATTTTTTTAGTAAGTACTATTTTTCTTAAAACTTCCTTGTTTCTCACATGCTTATGTCTATGTTATTCTCTCTATACATCGGTAGAGCCCAGTTTTTGCCCCTTAACTTATAGTAGTTATCATAATATTCTCCTTCTTTGATTTGACGTCTCCAGTTTGTACTTCATACCTTGGCTGCCACTTTTGCTAATCCCTATACATTCTGTTTTCTGGTAGATGATAGTTAGTCCCTTTTTCTCGCTTTCATTGAAGTCAGATTTTATAATGAAATGAAATGGAGTGCATATAATTTTAAATTTAAATATATAGAGAGTGCGATGGATAAATTGTTGTCTAAGTGACGCAAAAATGAAAAATAAACCTCATTTTAACAGATATATTTACCAAAATTACACAAAAATATCTTGAAATATTAAAGAGTAAATTTATTCTATAAAATCGTCTTGGCTTCAACCACGGTCTTCAGTCGATTTCGGAATCTCCTGCAATTTTTCTGGAGTTTAAGTTGGTCATAATCCTTGTCTTCAATTTATCTTTGGTGTTACAAGGAGATTTGTTGGTATATCGCTCAACTGCGTCACACACATAATAATCAGTCTGGGAAGTTAGGTAGCCAGATATAAGGGGTGATGTGGCCGCAGAAATTGTATGACAACCACGAATTGGTTCTCCGGCTTGTGTGGCATGGTGCAGAATCCTGTTGTCAGCTATATTGTCTTCCAGCAGCCAACCTCTTGATCCAAGGTCGTTAATATAGGCCTCCATATTAAGACTCTAACTCTGTGGGAAGATGAATGGAGGTATAAGGTCACCATCATGAGAGCTCACTCCAAACACCTTCGTAATCACCATTAAACTCATCCAACTCTTTCCGTCTGCACTGTCCTCAAAAAGGTTCTTATTAGAGTTTCCGGTGCGAATACCAAGCAGGACAGTATGCTGTTTCCAAATTTCTGCCAGAGTGAATTGCGTCATGGTTCTCTTTTTCTTACAGACGGTGACCAACTAACCCTGCTATACTGTGCAGTCGACAAAATCAAAAACAAGCAACGCGCATGCGCGAAATTAAAAACATAATATGGCCACAAATTATCAATCACACCCCGTATATGCATACTTCTTTCTAGATTTCAAATAAATAATTGCGTCTTTATGCTCACCCGGATATAAAAACTGACCTCATCACCGGGTTTTTGAATCGATTACAAACAACAAGACGTATTAAAAACATCTGCAAATGTCTTACCATTTATAGTTTGCTACTAAGCAGTGATAACAAGAAATAGTTGACAGTCAGACCTAAAATATGAAAAGAATTCTAGGATTTACTCTATGAAGGGAGGACTGAGAGACCGAGCTAAAATTGAATGGTTTTATTCCCACGACGAAAAATTGCCAGAGAGAGAGAGAAACAGAGAGAGAGGGAGAGAAAGAGCGAGAGAGGGAGAGAGAGAGAAAGAGAGAGAGGGATAGAGAGAGGGAGAAACACAGAGAGAGGGAGATAGGGAGAGAAAGAGCGAGAGAGGGAGAGAGAGAGAAACAGAGGGAGAGAGAGAGCGAGAGAGGGAGAGAGAGAAAAAAGAGAGAGAGAGGGAGAGAGAGAGAGAAACAGAGAGAGAGGGAGAGAGGGAGAGCGAGCGAGAGAGAGACTGAAAATATAATTCGATGAACTTTCTGTTCGTTAAACTTCGATCTATTCCTTATCGTAGCGTTGTTTAATTCTTTCTGTTATTGTTCACAAATAATCCCAGACAAGTCTGGGATTAATATTATGGCTATTAGTTGGGAATTCTGTTCTGTGCCATATCTATTTAGTTTTTTTTTTTTTTAAAAAGAACGATGTTTATCCTGTATATAGGGCCCAAGAGCCACTCGTGGTAGAATGATACAGAATAAGCGGTATGGTACCAACCCAATCAAGGTGATAATGCCACCAAGATGCAAGGCTCTACCTGAAATGAAAGTGAAGAAAAACGCTTTTCAAGAAATCGAAACCCAATCCTAAACATGAAAAAAAGGGGTGAACATTTGCTCCTGCTCAAAAACTGGGAAGGAGTGTGAACCGGACGACAGGCGAACCTATCTACTCCCATTGAGGAAAAAAGAAAATAAATAGTAAATAAATTTTCAGACTTTAGGCGGTGATGTTAGAAGTATAAAGTGTGAGTAAACTTTAAAAGGAACAGAAAACCTCCACTCCTGTTCAAAATAACGGGGAGAAGTGTGAACCTAGCAATAGGCAAACCTGTCTACTCCTATTGAATGGAAAAGAAAATAATAAAATCAATAAATGAATAAATTGTAAAAAAATTCAGAGTTTAGGCAGAGGCATTAGAATTATAGAGTAAAATTAAACATTAGCCGGAACCGGAAACCCAATCCTAAACAGGAAACAATAGATAAACCCCTAATCCTGTTAAAATGTTAGCCTAAAAAAAATTTGGGGAGGTAGATTTAACTGGATTGATTTAAAAATCATATATGCATGACATTTATAAGTACGGCTTTATTAGACCTGCCAATGTTTGTAAATTAAAATAGGGATCAACAAATTAAAGTTCGTAAAAATTTAAAGATATATTAATAAGAGCAATATGAAAAAATGAACATAGCGTTTATAATAAGATTTAAAGTAATACCAATTGCCCTTTTATAGAGGTTTCATAAATTTTGTCAGCAACAAGGAAAAGAGTATTGAATTGTTATGTAATATCAGACCTCCAACATGACAGTGAATGCTGGACAATCTCCTCACAGATGAAGCAACAGATATAAAGAAAAGAGCACTGAACTATGTAATATCAGTCCTATATGGCAGTGAATGCTGGACAATCTCCTCATAGATGAAGAAGAGACTTGAAGCAACAGATACAAAGAAAAGAGCCCTGAACTATGTAATATCAGTCCTCCTATATGGCAATGAATGCTGGACAATCTTCTCACAGATGAAGAAGAGACGAAGCAACAAAAACAAGGAAAAGAGTATTGAATTGTTACGTAATATCAGTCCTAGTCCATGACAGTGAATGCTGGACAATCTCCTCACAGATGAAGAGACTTGGAGCAAGAAAAAGAAAGAAAAGATTACTGAACTCTTACGTAATATCAGTTCTTCTATATGACAGTGAATGTTGGACAATCACCTCACAGATGTAGAAGTGACTTGGAACAATGGAATCGATGAAAAGATTACTGAAATGTTATATAATATCAGTCCTCCTATATGGCAGTGAATGCTGGACAATCTTCTCACAGATGAAGAAGAGACTTGAAGCAACTGAAATAAGGAAATGATTACTGAACTATTACGTAATATATCTTTTCCTATTTGGCAGTGAATGCTTGACAATCTCCTCACAGATGAAGTATAAAGTCGTGAAGTAACAGAAACAAAGAAATGAGTACTGAACTGTTATGTAATATCAGACATCCTATATGGCAGTGAATTCTGGACAATCTCCTCACAGATGAAGAAGTGACTTCGAGCAATAGAAACAAAGAAAGGATTACTGAACTGTTACGTAATATCTGTCTTTCTATATCGTAATGAATTCTGGACAATCTCCACACAGATGAAGTATAAAGTCGTGAAGTAACAGAAATGTGTTTGTCTTCATACTAAGAATCGGGAAGAGACAGATGAAATTCCTTGGGCACATAATGAAGAGGGAAGGCTTGGAAAACAATCTTCATGGGACAAAAATGATAAGGAAATGCAGTTAGGCAAGTATTCGGCGAGCTTATTTGAATGGATGGCAGAAACTCAGTAAAGGGAGACAATCTACTAAGGGTCACACAAGATAGGAAGTTGTGGAGAACCATGATTTCCTGAAGGGATGAGGCACATAGGAGAAGAAAATCTCAAGGTAGCTATTTCCATACAGGACATTCATTGGCCGAACAGTTAAAATTTACAAAATCCTTCTCTTAAACCAGTTTCTTTTCGAAAATTAAACGTTTATCGCTCTTTCTAGTACGGATTGAATGTGTTCAGGTGCTCCTGTTATATAACTAGAGATTCTTAACAAAATCGAAAAAATCTGAAACCGTATATGTCTCAATCTAACATCTCGGCTCTAATCATTTTCCAGCAACCGTAATGTAGCTTCTCATTGCCTTTTCTATAAATATTTCCACGATAGTTCTTATAATAAACCTTGCTCTTTGCTACTTCGACTTCATAAATTTAAGGGCAGTACTAGATTGGTAGTTAGGTCTCATAATTTCACTGCTGAAATTCAATTCTAAAAGTTTCTTCCTCTGCACCTCTCGCTTATAGGACTTTCTGCTTGATTCTTGCTTTCCGGTAAACTGCGACCTATAGATATATTATGTTTTTCTTATTATTATCTTGATGGAGCACTGATGTATTTTCGACTAATATCTGTCTAAAATGTGAGTGTTCCTTTAAATGTTCCGAGATTGAACTATGGTCGTTCAAGTGAAACGTAATCCTTCTCGTCATCATCGTTGTTGTAAAACCAACATGCGTATTAATATTTTTATCAGAGATGCAATAGCACAAAGGATATTTAAATTGATATACGATTTTGGTCTTCTGTAAGACTCTAATATTTTTAAAAAAAATCAAATAAGTTACCTCCCTTGCATAGCGGTAAAAATATTTCGAATTTACAGTGTTAACGCATAACACATCTATAGATATGCACCCCCTGAAGATGGTCTAAGATGAGATTTAAATTACTTGGGAAAATAAAAATTATTTGAAAGAAAATTTTGGAATTAATAAATTTTCTACAGTCACCAAAAATTAATTCTCTGACTTGAAAGGATTAAAAGTAAAATAAACAGGATAATTATATATATATATATATATATATATATATATATATATATATATATATATATAATTTTAATTTAGGTCAACGAATCGGAAGTCAATTTATGCAAATGACAATAACTCGTATTGCCTGAAACTCACTCCTTAAAACCGTTATTTAACATCTCTCTTTAAAACCAATAATATATACCAATTTAAATGTCCCTTGGGGGAATGTATCTCCGAAAAAAAACAAATATCTACGTTGGGTATACAACAAATACACCATTCGTCTATTGCGAAACAACTACGACAACATTCCTGTCCGCATGCCCAATGTAAAAAAATTATTAATCGACAACACATTCATCCTATACCATGAAAACAACAAATTTACATTACAGATACTAGAAAAAATTTATATTAAAAAATTAAAGCCAGCACTGAACAGAATCAACTATGAATACTGCAGTAATGTTCTAAAATGTCTGTAAAGGAACCGTTTTTCCATGCTTTAATGCGCACGTGACCACGACATTATAACATACAAGAAAAAATTCCATAATGGATAATTTTTGCACGTTCTAATGAATGCTCAACACACTGTCAACCGTTTTGCATTTAAAAGCATAATGAAAAAAATACGGTAATGGATAACAACGGACATCTTTGTAAAATTACTTATACTAATCAACAACATATAGATTTGTATCACTTGCAGCCCTGAAGATGATCTTGGAAGAAGATCGAAAGTACTTGGGAAATGAAAATAAAAGAAATTTAAACAAATATAGCACATTTCTCTCATCCTTTAACATCAATACACGGAAGGTTATTCGTGAGTTTGAGCGGATTTTGTTAAAAATTAGCAAAAATAATGCCTGTAATTTATTCAATCACACACACACACACACACACACACACACACACATATATATATATATATATATATATATATATATATATATATATGAGAGAGAACCACGTTCAACCCATACTCAACTATTCACATTTTTCAATTACTTTATTGCTTTTTGCCTATTCGACATACATTTTTAGCAATACGAAATTGTGGATAAAGTATTTGGCGATGCGAAAATTGCTATTACATTTTACATTTAGTTTTTTAATCTTATAACTTGAGAAATATATACGAAGTCTGAACATAATGTATTAGAATTGGTACTATAAAAAGAAAACTACGATATATATCAATTCGGCATTTAATCTCCTTCAAAGTAATCCCTTTCTATAGCTGCACACTTGATCTAGCTTATTTTACACTTACGGAAGCATTCAAGGAATTCTTTTTTTTTGTAATAGTGAGCAGCCGACTCGTTGTATTCTCTTAGATTTCCATGAAATCTTGTTTCTTTCAAGTGGGATTTGATTTTCGGAAGTAAGAAGTCACAAGGGCGAAATCTGTGGAATATGATAGTTGTCGGACCCGCGAATGTTGTACTTTGCCAAAAAACTGCTGCATAAGCAACGGTCACTGATGGAATCCCCGTGGGTTATTAAAACGACCACACTTTACACACTTTCATTGAAATCATTTTTCTTTCAAGTGGGATTTGATTTTCGGAAGTAAGAAGTCGCAACGGCGAAATTTGTGGAATATGATAGATGTCGGACCCGGCGAATGTTGTACTTAGCCAAAAAACTGCTGCATAAGACACGGTCATTGATGGAACCTCTGTGGACTATTGAGACGGCCACACTCTACACACTTTCCTTCCACGCACTGGAATAAATTTTATCGAAAATTGAAAAAAAAGAATTTATATTTAACATCAGAGAAAACAGTTGAAATTTTGTTGTAGCATACCTACGGACGATAATGGGTATGTCCCCATACACATAAATAAAGTATTAAATACTGTATGTTGTTCTGCCATCAGGGATTCGTCTCCAGCTGTGCTGGTCAAACTCTCTGCCTCCGGACAGAGAGGATCCCCAGACGAGTCTATGCCGAAGGGAAGAGTGTCGTCTCGGGAAACAGCTATCCGAACCCGTTTTATACGGGGTGTACGGGGAAATTTTGGCCGAGCCTACGAGTTCGGATACCCCACATTAAATTCGGCCTTGTATCACATCTGACCGCGTCGGGCGGTTGGAGATTCGTCACCAGCAGTGCTGGTCATACTCTCTGCCTCCGGCCAGAGTGCATTCCCCGACGAGGCTATGTCGAATGGCAGGGTCTCGTCTCGAGAAACAGTACCTGACCCCGTTTTATACGGGGCCTAAGAGGAAATTTTGGCCGTGTCTACGGGCTCCGATATCTCACATTAAATTCGGCCCTGTGCAACATCTGACCACGTGGGCGGTTAGTAGATATCCTGCAGGTAGAGATTCGTCTCCAGCAGTGCCTGTCAAACTGTCTGCCTCCGAACAGAGAGTATCCCCAGACGAGACTATGTCGAAGGGCAGAGATCTTCTCGGGAAACAGCTACTTGATCCCGTTTTATACGGGGTCTACGGCGAAATTTTGGCTGAGCCTACCGGCTCGGGTACCCCACGTTGAATTCGGCCTTATGCCACATCTGACCGCGTGGGGAGGTTGGTAGATATCCTGCAGCTGGAGATTCGTCTCCAGCAGTGCCTGTCAAACTGTCTGCCTCCGGACAGAGAGTATCCCCAGACGAGACTATGTCGAAGGGCAGGGTCTCTTCTCAGGAAACAGCTACTTGATCCCGTTTTATACGGGGTCTACGGCAAAATTTTGGCTGAGCCTACGGGCTCGGGTACCCCACGTTAAATTCGGCCCTGTGCCACATCTGACCCCGTTGGGCGGTTGGTAGATATCCTGCAGTTGGAGATTCGTCTCCAGCAGTGCTGGTCAAACTCTCTGCCTCCGGGCAGAGAGGATCCCCAGGCGACACTATGTCGAATTCAGCATGTAGATCGGGTAATAATGTGATAATCAGAAAATAAATTCTCTGGAGCATACAGCCAGACTACCCGCACATATCTTTTGATTCTATTGGTGAGGGCTTCAGCAAAACAAACCACACTTTTTGGAAGAGCCGAATACAGAGACCTGATGCACAGTATGGAAAAAGTTCTCCACAGGTTTTGAATTGTCCTTTTTATAGACCGTTCGCCACCCGAGGTTATAATACACAGGTTATCCTGCTATTTAACCATAGCCGGCGGAGAGGAGATAGATACATGGGTACAAGCACGTAAGTGAATGCAATGAATATCTATTTCGGCAGCAAACAGTCTATTATACAGGTTCCATGAAAAACGACAGACAATGTACTGCGATTAAGATTTTTATTTAATTTTTCTTGTTTTCGTACAAGTGTTTTCTTTCCTGGACACAAAGTGTGTAAAACCGGTCTAAATGTCCTGCATTTTCGAGCGCTTTCGAACACAAGAAAAATTAAATAAAATTATTAATTGCAGTACCAACATCTTTAACAAAACTGATATATATATATATATATATATATATATATATATATATATATATAGTTTTAAGGTGTACTATATTTATGGGAAAATGTGCTCAATATCAGAGATAGAGTAAATATAAATATAAAAGTGAACATTGAAGTCAACACTCAGAGGCGACAGGCTGTTTCATGCTAGACGCAATAGTCAGGCCGCCTAGCATGAAACAGCGTGTCGCCTCTGAGTTTTGACTTCAATTTTCACTTATATATATATATATATATATATATATATATATATATATATATATATATATATATATGCACATTAACCGGCCAGTGCATGACTGAATGCAATATATACTGAGTACCATAAAGTTAAAAAAAAATGTACAAGGATTTTAAACTATGTTTGGCGTTTAAAAAAACTACCATAAGAACCCAATCAATAACTGGAATATCATCGCGAAAGGTAACCTATACAATAGAAAGTGAGACAGATGTAAGTTATGTTCGTTGGAGAAGCTTATTATATTAAAGGACTTAAATAATCCTAACTTGCTGAACACGAGGTCTAAATGAAAGTCTACATACATCCACAAATTCAAGTACCTGCTCAAAAACATTGACGCTGATTAAAAGTTGTTGCAAAATGGATTTTACGAATATTAATATAATATGCAACAACTTTTAATATTCTCACAACTCATTATCTATAACATTTCTTATAAATCTATGCATACATAGAATGCAATATTACTGCAACCGATCAATTTATAACGTGTGTGTGTATATATAACTTCACGTTCAAGTGCATTAGATATATAATCCCGAACTATTACTTATTTACTATTTATGCAGTTTTATATTTCTAGTCTGCGTTATACCTTAATAGGCATAAATAATTTTCTTTTATGCTAAGAGAACGATAGCTACCTCGCTTGATATATTGTTTTGTTTGGAATCTAACTTAAAATTTAATTAATTTTTTTATTTATGTTTTATTATTTTTAACTCTCCAACATTCGAACTTATGAATTTGAACGATATAAATTATTAATAGTTAATTCTATATTTTAAATAGACAAGTTTGTAAACCCAATTTTGAATCAGCATTTACGAGAACGCGAAAAATAACGGTCAAAATTCACACATGAAAATTGCATTAACTGCATTAAACTCCGAATACTATTATCGACGTTGGATATTATGTATATATATATATATATATATATATATATATATATATATATATATATATATATATATATTCACAATATATATATATATATATATATATATATATATATAATGAAAAAAGAAAGCCCAACAATTATTTTTAAGACATTTTTATAAAAAGAATGTATAAACATAAAAATGTCTTAATATATATATATATATATATATATATGTATGTGTGTGTGTATGTATGTATAGGAAGAGAGGAAGATCAGATGGTGTAAAAATCCACTGTTCGTAGCATTTCCTTTCAAAAAGTGCTCAATACAAAGTAGAGCAATATATCATTATTATATTTTTATTATAAGAGATTAGAATAAAAAATTTTGAAATCACTGCATATATATAGAGAGAGAGAGTGAGTGAGAGAGAGAAATCGCTACATGTAGAGAGTGAGTGAGGGAAAGAGATTTTGCTTATAGCTAATTTACTTTATGAAATTGCAAGTGTTGTGTAAATCCTATGAGGAATTATTGGAGTAATGGGGAAAAAGTCTTTAATGAGATTAGGGTTAGGCTTAGTTCCTGACAATCTTTTCCCCCTGACTTTGATCATTATCAATGCATTTACATTATCCATATAATAACCATTTTCTGTCAGTAGGGCTTGCATTCATTCCTGACCATTGACAATCCCTTTCTTCTTGATTTTCAATGCATTCCTATAGTAAAATCATTATCAATGCATATACATTATACATATTATAGCCATGTTCTATTAGTAATGCTTGCATTCATTCCCGACCATTGACAATCCCTTTCTTCTTGATTTTCAATGCATTCATAATGTAAAATCATTAGCAATTCTATGCATTAGGTTAGTTTAATGGAAGTATAGTGTAGAAAATTGCAAACACTAAACAGACGTGTATTGGATGAATTTTGAAAAATTGCAAACTTGTTTTCGAGAAAAAATTTCAAATGCCGTGAGCGTTAACAAAGAAATTGTTCATTGTTTAATACGTTTTACTTCCTTCATGAAATTGTTTTGTCACGTGACACCTTTTTTTTCGTTTCTCTTTTCATCAGTGCTCCATTTTTTACGCCTATAACAACTTTCCTGTCTGCATATAAAATATACTGAATTCCTGTACGTTTTTATTTATATCTATTTACATGCATTCCTAAATAATTTTGTGGCACAAACCACCAATCGCTTTTTAAGATGGCTAACTCTATATTTCTCTGACCATTGCTCCCAACCAGCAAAGAAGGATACGAATCTCGCAATATACTTGTCGAGAAAGAACATCCAATTGAAAAAAAAAAATAATTTAAAAATAATGGACGCTAACAGTATACTGCCTACCATAGTATTTACAGACCTGCCACTATGTTTGGCGTTTAAAAAACAAGCATAAGAACCCAACCATTAACTGGGATATAATCGCGAAAGCCAAGCTAGAAAGGGAGACAGATGTAACTAATGTTCGTTGGAGAAGCTCATTATATTAAAGCACTTAAATAATCCTAACTTGCTGAACAGGAAGTCTGAATGAATGTCTACATACATTCATAAATCCAAATGTAAATAAAATCCTTGAAAATAGCTAACAGATTATGTGAAACTTTCTGAATAAACAAAAATTTGGACAATTTTTTATACTTATTGAATCCAGCAAAGAAAACACCTGCTCGCGTACAACAACATAATGCACTAAAAATTCCCTTTCTATGCGCCGATAGCCTAGAGCTAAGAGGCCCCATCTGATGTCAAATCGGTCGAGTTTCGATCCCGACTTGAAGCAACTACACTGAAGTGTTTTAATATGTCGCAACAGCCTGTCTATGGATGACTATATATATATATATATATATATATATATATATATATATATATATATATATATATAGTTTATGCAAATTTAGGTAATCCGTATGGGTAGACCTGAGGAGGATGATATCCAGAGAGCTCAATGTAAAATTCAGAGCAGATATGTTTGAATAAAAGACAGACCACGTTAAGATTCCATGTAATAAGCTATTTCACCATACCCCCTTTAACAGGGTTCTGGATCATCAGATTTTACTTCCAAAAGCTAAAATGAAAAAAAATTCACACGTTTTTGAAGGACCTCATCAAGTATACGCAAAGTTAACGAAGTGAGGAAGTGAGGTGGGAGGGAGGATATGAGTGTGTCATATGTATCATTTTAGTTTCCTATTTTAACCCCAGTGTGTCGGCTGGATGTTGCTCAAATTTAACGCGTCTCGTTTCTAGATAAAGGTGGCTAAGGGGTGAACGATAAGAACTACATTAAAGGAAGACGTTACAACAACCCCAATAAATTACACGACAGGTTTCATTCAAATTCTTAGACGCTGTCAGATCGCGTTACTTTAA
>CAHIKZ030005356.1:615000-707500 GCA_903632075.3 Acanthosepion pharaonis | reverse complement strand
TAAATATTCATGCTTCTTAAAAGCCCAAATTTTATAACCCAAAACTTGGGTTACTTTTTAAATTTCCCGTATTCATTTTAAATAAAACTTCGCACATTTCTTGCGTAATAATCAATACAAGTGAGCTACTGCGCATGTCTACTCGAGGCAAACGTTTATAAGAAACGCCAATAATAGCTGCCGGCCTATAGACGCGACGCGAATAAGTCCGAAATTATATTGTCGATAACTTCTAAACGGTAGATTTCCGCAAACTTTTACTGTTATCTTTTTTAAATAAGCATGCAAATTTAAACCAAAATGGAAATTTTCTGGAAATTTTATTTACAATTAGCTTGTAGGGCTTAATCTGCAAATTTATCAAGATTTCATATCGGAATGGACTTTGTAATGTCTGTCGACTAAAGAGGCATGGCAAGTGGAACTAGAACAATTTACCCTGGTGCACGAAATAATGATTTTGTGAATATGGCAATGAAGATGAGGATAACAGTCCGAATAATGTAAATAATGCAAGTAATCATAATACCTCGTCTCAGACATATAGGCAGATATATAGAGAGACATAGACATAAAGGCCGGAGCGTACAACGGCCGAAACGTTGTGAATATGGCAATGAAGATGAGGATAACAGTTCGAATAATGTAAATAATGCAAATAATCATAATACCTCATGTCAGAGATATAGACAGATAGATAGAGAGACATAGACATAAAGGCCGGAGCGTAGAACGGCCGAAACGTTGTGAATATGGCAATGAAGATGAGGATAACAGTCTGAATCATGTAAATAATGACAGTAACTTATCCAACATATTTGGAGTTATAATGCGATGTCTTAACCATGAAATGAGCAGTTAAAAGTTGTGCCAGGGCAACCCCCACCCCACAGTTGATAACGATGACAAGGGTACATCTTAGAAGTCCAGCCATTTTAAGATGTTGTATCTATTACTAGTTTTTCTTCAAGACGGGGACGATCATGGCTCTCCACAACTTCCTATTCCTTATAACCATTAGTAACTTTTTTTTTTGGCCATAAAAACGTTACTAAGTGCTACTACAAAGGGCAGGAAGTTGTGGAAAGCCATGATCGCTCGCGTCCTGAGTGGGGACGCCATATAGAAAGAGAAATTTCTTGGACAGAAGTTTTGAATTTTTGGAAGAACCTGCATTTAAGAAACATGGAGCAGAAGAAGAAGCGAATGTTGCATCTGAATTTAAAAAAAATAAAATCAAAAAAAGAAATAAAACATACGGAAACGTACAAGTCGGTAAATAGAAATTGGTGTCTCGACCTTATATTTATTTTATTTTATGTATTTATTTATTTTATTTTATTTATTTTATTTTATTTTATTTATTGATTTTATTTTATTTATTTATGTATCTTATTTTATGTATTAATTTATTTTATTTTCTCTATTTATTTTATTTTGTTTATTTTATTTTATGTATTTATTTATTTTATTTTATTTATTTTATTTTATCTTATTTTATTTATTGATTTTATTTTATTTATTTATGTATTTTATTTTACTTTATTTATTTTATTTTGTTTATTTTATTTTATGTATTTATTTATTTTATTTATTTATTTTATTTCTTGATTTTATTTTATTTATGTATGTATTTATTTTATTTCATTTATTTACTGATTGTTCTGAATTTTTATTTATTAACTGTACCTGAATTTTTACCTTGAATCAAAAATGGCTTAACCCAGTAAATACCTACTTGTCGTCTTTTGCCTATCCAGAGCGATAGAAAAATGTTCCAGGCATCGAACACTCACAAGAAATTCTTCCCTCTTATCCTTGACGTTAAATTAAATTTTCCGGTAAAAGGTTCCTCACTTTACGGACCTCTCCACACATTCCAGAGCCACCATTCCAGATTTTCCTGTACCCTCTACTCCTTCGCCTCACGGCTTAGGAAAGTGTCAGCTTGATGACCCTGATCTCTTTAAGAGGGGTCAATCGACTAACCCTACCCGCTCCAAGATTCCCCAGACGCTATCTGCAGGGTGAGTTGGCAGAACCGTTCGAAAACGAGGAATGTCTGGCTGCAAATCAAGCGAAAATTTCTGTTAAACACCAGAGAACACATTCCTGAATTATTTAGCAGTTAATTCTATGATAATGCATCATTGGCTTTTAAAGCGAAAATAAAGAAAGTCTGAGAAATATTCTCTGAATTCCATGATGCTTTATAAGCCTTCAAAACAAAAATAATGAACGTTACTCCGAGAAACATTCCTGAATTATTTAGCAGCTAATTGTAAGATAGTGCATCATTAGCTTTCAAAGCCAAAATATTTAAAGTAACTCCGAGAAACATTCTTAAATTCTTTGGGAGCTAATTCTTTGATGATGCATCAGTATTATAGCAAAAATAATGGACGTTTCTCCGAGGAACATTCCTAAATTCTTTGGGAACTAATTATATGACGATGCTTCAGTTTTTGAAGCAAAAATAATAAACGTTACTCTAAGAAATATTCCTGAATTTTTAGCAGCTAATGCTGCATTATCTTTTATAGCAAAATTATTAAATGTAACACCGGCAAACATTCCTAAACTTTTTAGCGGCTAAATGATAATCCATCAGTTTTTAAAGCGAAAATAATGAACGTTACTTATAACTTTTGAGCAGCTAATTCTATGATAATGCGTCATTAGCTTTTAAAGCAAACATAGTGAAAGTAAGTCCGAGAAACATCCCTGAATTTTTAGCAGCGTATTGTATGATGATACGTCATTGGCTTTTTAAAGTAAAAATAATAAGAATAATCCCGTCAAAAAATCCTTGTGATTAACCAATATTTGTTCTTTAATTTAAAACATTCTATACCTTCCGAATGTAAGCGATGATCTTTCTACAACTTCTTTTACTTTGACATTACGGAACTGTATATTGTCATCTCTGTTCTTGAAAAGAATTGTGGAGTGGTTTCCGGTTACCCTCTTCGTGATTATGAATTCAGAGTTACCATTCTCCTAGATTGATTGCCCCATCAATGCTAAAGAATCCAGTTTGCCCGTCTACTTTACGCGGAATTGGATATTAGCGAGAGTGAATTCAAAAGAGTCGACTAGGTTTGGAACTTCGTTTGTCGAATTTTTCGTAGAACCTATACTGGCTGCAAATCGCCCGCTTACTCCAACAGAAAGCAGTAAAAGAAAAGAAGAAGAAAGAAAGAAACATCAATTGTAAGAAGACAGAATGTATGTTTGTTAGGAAAAAGGGACAGCCCAACATGCAAATTTGTTGTAGAGTAGCTAGCATCCCTTCAGCACTATAGAAGATGGCACGGCTCATAGCCTTAAATAGTCTACGATTAAGGACTTTAAAAGTTCATTAATACCTTGCTAGCATCCCTTCAGCACTATAGAAGATGGCACCTCTCATAGCCTTAAATAGTCTACGATTAAGGACTTTAACAGTTGATTAATACCTTGCTAGCATCTCTTCAGCACTCTACAAGATAGCATGGCTCATAGCCTTAAATAGTCTACAATTAAGTTCAACAGTTTATTAATATCTAGCTAGCACCCCTTCAGCACTCTACTAGATCGCCTGGTTCATAGCCTTAAATAGTCTACGATTAAGGACTTTAAAAGTTCATTAATACCTTGCTAGCATCCCTTCAGCACTCTACAAGATAGCATGGCTCATAGCCTTAAATAGTCTACAATTAAGTTCAACAGTTTATTAATATCTAGCTAGCACCCCCTCAGCACTCTACTAGATCGCCTGGTTCATAGCCTTAAATAGTCTACGATTAAGGACTTCAGTTGATTAATAAGTTGATACGAAGTAGATTAATGTTCTGACTGATCTTAGTTCATTTGGCTATACAACAATTGACCCTCTTCTATTCCTTGTAAGTTGTCTTGTTAATTGTTTTGTGCTTTTTATGCCTCCATTAGCACCGGATCCTGGTGCTGAATAAATATATTAAGCACTCATTCTTCTCTGTGTATCATTCACCTTGACGATACAACAAAATTACAATTTGGCGATAACAAAATCAAGCAAGTACAACAATTTAAATATCTGGGAAGAGTTTTGACTTAGGGCTGAAATCCGAAGACGTATTGGGATAGCTAAAGGTGCCTTCCAAAAGCTAAGCAAAGTATTAAGACACAGAAAATTTCGTTAAAAAAAAAAGAAAGAAAAGAGTACTGAATTGTTATAAAATATCAGTCCTCTTGTATGCCAGTGTATGTTGGACAATCCCCTAAAAATGAAGAAGCAATAGAAATCTGGTTCGCTACCAGAGAGGAGGACTAATATCACGCAACATATCGGAGAAGTCTTCGACTGCGAGAACAACCGACTATATAAAGATATATCAACAGACCAGAAATATTAAAATCTGAAGTGGCGGGAGAGGAGGGACTGGCCAGACGGAACAGAAACAAAGCAACGAGATCAGACGGAATTGTAATAAAGATGGATGCTGGCAACCTTAGATGATTAGGAGAGATAATAAAAGAAAAAAATTATTAAGAGCTACAAAGGACTAGAAATTGTGGAGAGCCATGTTCGCCAACATCCTGAAGAGTCACGGTACATAAAAATAAAGAACTCTCACGTCAGTCTCATATTTTCTGAGTAAAAAAAAAATACTATTCATTTTTTCGCATTTGTTATTTATTTTTACTTGTTAGTCACTTTTTATTATAGGATCAGTTTTGGTTATCAGTTTTCACTGGAGTAAAACTACAACTAGTAATGAGAGAAGTCACCTATTCTTATATTCTGCAATTCCGATTAATTAAGTCAAATGACACCAAAACCGTTCAGAAATATCTAAACTGTCAGTTCTATACAACTACTTCCTTACATCAACTTCTATCAAAAATACCTTCAAGTGATAACGTCTATGGATCTAAACCACTCTTCTTCGAACCTCGTGGGCTGGTACTACAGAATCGCAAACAAAGCACTGTAGTAAATAAAAAGAAATCAAATTACTTGAGGATCCTCAAGTGATTTGATTTCTTTTTATTAATAGCATCAACAAATACGACACACAATAATTCACACTAATTCGACTGAATCGTTCCACTCAATAATCACTGCAGTCAGTAGCCTGACACCACTATTTATACACCCGGCGGAAAACATATATTCATAAGTCCAGAGTGTCATACTCAAACCTCAGTGTCGGTTTTTACTCTTTTTTTCCTATATGACAAGATACTATTGTCTTCAGATTAAATTCTCTTTTAATTATGTATAAAATCTATTATAGATATTTTATGATGTACGGTGGCCGTTAATAATTAAGTATAACTCAAGACTTCAATGTTAAGATAAAACAGTGTTTAATTACAAGCGCAAATAAATACTTAACAAGAACAAAGAAGTAAAAGTCAACCAAAGATAATTAATCAGTGAATACCTTGTTAGTAGCACGGCTCGGATTAACGTCCAGTAAATCCTAAATGAAAACCCAAATCATCAACGCACAATAATTCACACTAATTCGACTGGATAGTTCCACTCAATAATCACTCCAGTCAGTAGCCTGACATCGCTATTTATACACCTAGCGGAAAACATATATTCATAAGTGTCATGCTGGAACCTGGGTGTCAGTAGTTACTCATTTTCTGCCTATATGACAGTAGGAGAGCCTCCTTCAAATTTACTCGAAGGTTCGGATGCCTGACTACCAGCGGATATACACATAAAACTTATTTCCTCCAGCACTCTTAATGAAGGAACAGTCAACCAAGGAAATACATGCGTGATGCTCTGAGTGGACATGTCGCGTCTGCTCAGAAGTCAAGGCAACATAAATCTTCCTTGGGTCAGAAACATCGTACCTAAAGGCACGCTCATGTACGTGAGGAATAAAGACCCATTGGGAGGAGTGGGGGTAATAAGGGTTGCTCGGGTATGCATGGGCGTCTCCTAACCCCATTTGAATCACTACAGTAGATGGTGACAAGGGTGGGGGCTATTCAATGGGCAAGTTATCTGTTTAAAAGAGAAAAAGATTCAGGCTTACAAAGGAGAAGCATTATGGGTTGGAGAGAGGGTTATGGACAGGGAGTGTTATGCGTAACGAGAACTTTTCGGTCACCATTTGTTGAAATGGGCCACACAGGTGTCAAGAACGAAAATCACGCAAGATAATAAAACACAAACAGATGACGAACCTAAGTGATAGATTTTATTTATTTATTTATTGCTTTTTAAAAACTGCAATTGTGAATGGCAGACGACTTCTAGCTTAACTGAATTAAATACAAAAACGTCCATAATTTGGGGTGTCTAATGAACTAGGTACACGTCGCTTGTTCCGAAAAAGAGTGGAGTAAGGTAAGACGGAATACAAAACAGTCCCAGACCAAAAGCCTCCATCCTCCAGAATATGAAGCTGTCTTTTGTATCACGTTGAGAGATGCGAATGATGTATGATTTAAGAAAGAGTTTTGCATCAGCAAAATAGAAAAAAAAAAACATTTGTTGACCAGACGTCATTTTTTTTTTCATTTGATGACCGGATCTGATTATCTATCTTGAATTTTATAATAAACTAAACTGGGTCACTGACGGTTGAGGTTTTAAAATATTGAAGTTGATTTCAACATTCCATGGAAATGGAAGTTAATTTTATTATGATTCAGTTAAATAATTCAATTCGTTTTTGTCACCCTTGGTATAGTTTACAAGTTCAGGTTTAACGTTTTACTGATTGTTTACAGCATTTAATAGGCATAGAAGTTAAGGGTTAAACTAGATTAAGTTAAGAATATTTTTTTTTAATATACCAAAAATATTTTAAAATCATATTTGCTTGAAAATATTTTTAATATGCCAAAAAATATTTTTTTAGATATTTAAAATATTATTCGTTTACAGAAAGCTGAAATATAAGTGATTACTCTGAAAACAACTAGACAAAACAGCAAAACGGGATCTCTTTGCGCCTGTCTTTAACTTTAAAATATTTGAATTAAAAATAATTCTGTTTGAAAAAAAGTTAAAATAAAAATAATTACTGCAGAAAAACCTCGTAAATCATTATGCACAGGACGCACTACACAAGCAGGCTATCACAGTTTTTAGCATTATATAAATGACCGATTTTTTTTCAATTAATTATTGGGCCTTCATTTGATAAACAAACCTAATTTTTCATTTAATTATTGGGGCTTCATTTTTTCATTTGATGAACAATATTGATATTTCATTTCATTATCGGGCCTGTATATTTTATTTGATGACCAATATTAGATATTTCATCTAATTATCGGGTCTGTTTTCTTTCATTTGAAAAACAAACCTGATTTTTCGTTTAATTTACGGGCCTGTATTTTTTATTTGATGACAAATATTAAATATTTTATTTAATTATCAGGCCTGTTTATTTTTTCTATTTGATAAAGAAACCTGATTTTTCTAATTAATTATCGGGCCGTTATTTTTCATTTGATGACCAATATTAAATATTTCATTTAATTATCGGGTCTGTTTTTTTTTTTATTAAGGTTTTTATTTGACAGCCTCACTTTTTTGACTGTAAAAATTTAAGGCTAAATAAACGATGAACATTACTTACAATTTTTCCGAGCCCGTCCGTATGGGCCTTGTCGATTGTGACGTGATCTAATTTTACATCACCATCGTTTAGAGTATCCTGCGAAGTTTTCAGTTGTTCTTTCGACGAGTTACCAGCATTGACTTTTGTCAGTTCAATATTCATTTCGGGTCTTCCTGAAAAGAAATAATAAAAATGAAAAAAAAAAAAATTAACACCAGCGTAAAATAAGAGAAAGTTATTTTCAATTAGGGCGTAGAAATAGGCAGAATTTTGGTTTGCCGATGGGGTCTCCTCTGGGAACTATATTGGCGTGTCTATTTTTAGGTTTTCGAAAAAGTGATCATTACAAAAATGTTTTACCGCAAAAATCTTATCGTTTTTCCATCCTGGGTATAAGGATAAACTAACATCTGCGTCCTGGCTAAGACGATAAACTACGTCCAACAGCAAGGCCTCTGATCAGGAGGTGTTGAGGAGCGTGAAACCACCTCTTAATTGCTGATGTTCCCAGGCTCACCCTGGACCGGGTGGTAGCACCTGTTAGGGCCTTAGCTATGGGCAAATAGTTAACACCCAAACTTGTGTCAAAATACTATGAAAGTGTAAAAATAGGTTTTAATTCCAGAAATATTTTGTAAAAAAAAAAAAAAAAATATTACCAGCAATAATTTTTGAAGGAAAAATTATTACCAGCAATACTTTAAAAAGAATATCAGCAATACAAACAGCTATATATTTTTTGTAAAAAATATTACCAGCTATAGATTCTTTTAAGGAATAATGTTCTCAGAAATAGAAGAAAGAAATATTCCCAGAAATAAATTTTTGAAGAACAACATATTATCAGCAAAACATTTTTGAAAAACAAAATATTACCAGCAATAAGAATTTTGTCGGCATTAAATGACCCATTGAAGTGTTGATATGCCTTAAAACAAACGAAACGAAACTTATTGTTTTAGATACATATTTGACACTCTATTAATATATCTACATGATCATATCGACATAGTTTTACCAGATCTTTTTAACAAACCTAATAATGCCGAACACACAATATATTTTACCTTTCAAACTGAGACTAACATACAACTCTTTCTTGATATCATGCTACATAGAACTAATAATGACTTTCAGTTGGAGGTTTACAGAACGACCTTATTAATTTCTATTCTCACCACTGTAACAGAATAAAATCTGAAATAACTACAGGATTCTATTTAAGAGCACCGCTGCCCCAATGTTTGCCTGAGGAAGAAATATACATAGAAACCGCTTTTAGAATAAACTTCAATATCCTCATTATTTCATCCATAACGCTAAGAGAAAGGCATAGAAAATATACAACCGCGAAAAAATAATGACAACAGCAACAACAATAATGACAATAAGCTAAATAAAAACAGACATCTAATATTGCCTTCTAATTCCTTAGCATATTCTACCCAAAATAATTTATCCAATCTTAACGATATCGAAATAATTACAATCACATTCAAAATTATTATGGATATGATCAGAACTCCAAATGAAAATAATAAACCAGAAGTAGGTATATATAAAATAAACTGTCACAACTGTTCCTTACAATATATTGAGGAAACTTACAGAAATTAAAAAATATAAGCACAAAAAAAAACAAACTTCATACACAATAATTTATCGAATGCATTAGTTACACATAAAAATAAGTTCAACTACAACTTCCATTTAAAGATTGCTAAAAGAAAAACTTACTTAGACGGAAAATTATTGAGAGTGATGCCATCGAATTTTACCAAAATATAAACCTACGTCCCAGATATATTTTTTCAAGTATCACCTGAACGCAACACATCCGACCGGAATTTGAACTCGGCTTGCTAAGTAACTGCAATCGTCTGAACATATAGTGATTTTCCAAGCGTAGCTCTTTTTGGCAGAATGTCGAAAATATGGTTCACCTAGTGAGGATCGAACTCAGTACTCAATCGTAATTGTTCTAACGAGACAAGTTTGCTAACCATTGCACCAAGTTGACGTGCCCAATTATCTGCACATCTATGGCAAATTTGAGATGATTAAAATACTTGTGGGTATTTCACGTTTATCCTATTTGAATTTTCAAGTTAACGACGGAATAATGTCCTTGATGGTTCTACGAATACAAAATACCCGTAAAAATTCCCTTATTACAACGCTAAATATTTGAGCTTAACAACTTTCACAAAATATTGCATTAGCAATCATAAATATGAATGTAGATGATAATTTAAAGAAGTAAGGGAGTACAAATGAAAATATTTGAAATTGACAAAGTGTTTTATTTCACTGAAGCAGATGTTGAACACTAGAGGGTGTTATCGTCTTTGCTATCTTCCCTTTCTTTCTTTCTTTCTTTTCCATTCCTTTCCATAAAATCAAATATTTGTTTTATTCATATAAATTCGTAGCATCATTGTTCGGTCATCACAGTATTTCCCCGCGTTTTCTTTCCGCAATCTTGCACGGACTTTCAGTTAAATTGTGTATGCTATGATAAAAGAACGATTCCGAGGAAATCTTAAAAGCAAGTTCCTTGTAAGATTATTATCTCCTCCTCTATCGTCCCTTTTATTCTTTCTCTCAAACCAAACAACGCCATTGACATATCTGTTTTCCGTCTATACTCGGATTCAAACAGCAATGTCCTATTGTTTATCTGAGGTAATGGAAGAGCGTAACCTACGCGCTAACTAAGGGACGCAAAAATAAGCCGATTGATAATATGATATCCGCTTGTAAATCTCATTAGAGGCTATTCTTTATTCTGGTTTCACTCTGCTCAGTTTAATGGCTGATTAGTGCGCCATCTTGAAAAAAAAATAAAGCGGTAAAACTCAAGAAAAAGGTTTTAAAAATCTTCAGAAATCTACTTTTATCTCAGAATTCTTTCATTTCGGTCTCTCATTATTGTTTTTAGATTGTTCCGATTTAGTTTTTTTAGTTTTATTTTACCCTTAGGGAATGAAAAATATTTTTATTTTTATTGGTCAGTCTGTGTGCGGTCTCTTTTCTTCCGCCATGTTTGTTTAACCTTTGGAAGTAAGAATGAAAAAAAAAAGTTAAAAAGGAATCCATTTAGGAAGACCGAATTCGCAATAGAAAGGAAGTTCCGGTAAAATTTCATTTGTATACTTATTAAGGAAAGTTAATTAATTTTATCAGTTAACAGTCAGGATCTAACTAGATGTTAAGTTACAGGTACGATTTGAATAGGTAAGCTTCGCCTTGAATTAAATAACAACCTCTAGTCAATTTTGATCTTCAAAAATTTAAATTCAATGTCAATTGTTATCTTCTGTCTCCTTATTCTTTCATTGTCCTCTCCCCTTAATATATAGTTTTTTTTCCCAGTAACCTCTTGCGTCTTAGTGGCTTTATTGCCTTGTTTGGACTGAAATGATTAAAAAAATCTGTAGGTCTATATCTTGATTAACTAGTGAGCATAGATAGATGGCTAGTTAATCCTTTCTGGCCACAACCGGCTATAAGGGCGGCTAACCATTTAGGCACATCTGGGTTTGTTGAGGGCCCATAGAGCGCCCACTATGTTGGGCAGACCTTAGTTACAGTTTCAGATAAAGAACGCATAATCTGACATGATCAATAATTTGAGCAAGGCCAAGTACGTACAAACCCTCGGCCACGATGTTTTGTGACTTCATCCCAGCACAACCATCAACGCTTTCCCAACCAACCTTGGGGTCAACTCGTGATATGGTAATCAGTCATTTTCCGTAGGCGCCACGGTCGGGGATCGTGTCCACCGAACAATCAAGAAATTACCTTCCTGAAATATCATTAATGGTGAGATTCGAACACGGGTCTCCAGGCCGGAAAGCGAACGTCCTAACAACTCAGCCATATAAAAACTGCAAACGATAGATACGTAGATAGATACTCTACCTAGAGTGGTTCATGAGCCTTGTATTGTGATATCATGATAACAATTAGTAAAAAAAAAAAAAAAAAATAAAAAATAAGACATGAACTAGATAGAAACGTAAGCACGTCAAATATTGATTATTTAACATTCTCTCTTTCCTTGTCAATGCACTTAATTCAATGGCGAATATTAATAAATTGTTATCGGTGTGGAAAGTTAAACCGACTAGCTGAATTCAAAATTTTCACTTTGGAAAAGACATTAATCAGTCTCCCTCCAGCTATGGGTTAGATAGCAGGGTAGACTGGGCTCTCTTGCCTTGGATTGGCAACTAGGATATAAGAAGGATAAGTTAGAATTTTAAACCTACCTACCTATCTAAAGAAAGAAAGAAAAATGTGTAAGGAAAACAGGCAAGAGGGAAGAAAACAAAGAAAGAACATTGAGGAAACTGCATATGAGAGAATGTTAGATCAGGCCCAAAATGGAGCACTTTTGGTATATTTGGGCGGAAGTTGGCCAGTCCTCACTTTCCAGTTTCGATAGAGTCGAAAAGCGTCTCTGAGTCCTTGTGGGTGACAAATTATTTTCTAATTTCCAACCTCTCTCCCACAGGCGTGATAGAGCGAACCTCTCATTGCTGTATCGCTACTTGAATGGAAAGTGCTCGGATGAACTACATTCCTTGTTTCCGCCAGATCTAACCTTCACAGCCAGAACCCGCCATGCCACGCCCATTGTAGCAAACCACCCTCATTCCCTTTTGGTGAGATAGAAGTTCAACTCGGACAGCTTCTCCCCGTACTGCACAATGGAACCGACTCCCAAGAGGGTGTTTCCTTGATCACTACAATCTTAACCAGTTCAAGTTTAAAGTTAACCGTTATCTTCCTCTCCTATCCGCATAAAATGCCTCTTAACGTAACCCTCTAGCTCAAGTACCCCCCCAAACCGGGCTTTGTACAGTTTGAACCTCACTGTAAACAAAAAGATGGGAAAGAAAGAATGATTTCTTTTTTTTACGGATTATCACATTTATGCAGATTATTTCAAGTCATAAAATATTTTCAGTTTGTAACAATGTTTTGGAGTTAATAATGATTTACTGATACAAGTTCTACTAATTAATCCATAGGAAGGGGGAGAAGAGATGGATTCATGTCTTTCTCAAGGATGTTTTCGCGTACATGAATGTAACGGACCTGACTGGAATTGGAACTCGGTTCTCCAATTCCCGTTATCCATTACACCACCTGCATATCCTAGCTTACAGCACTTGGTATACCCAAGAGGTCACCCATCTAGCTACTGACAAGGCTCGACGAGAATCGATAAAAGATAAAAAAAAAAAAAAAGAACGGAGGCAAGCGAGTGAATGTCAGTCTAGAAGAAATCTTTAAAAATACAAAGTGATCTGCGCGAACCCAAATCCAAGGAAACCTTGTTTAAGAAGCTTACCACAAAATATTACCATCTTTACTTGCATTATTTACATTATTCAGACTGTTAGCCTCATCGCCATACTCAGCACGTTTCAGCCATTATACGCACTGGCCTTCTTCAGGTGATTGAACCCTTTATTTCATCCACATGAGTAGATTGTTTTAGTTCTACGTGCCATACATGTTTCGGATGTTTCAGTTATTTTCCTTTAACTCAACACTCCAATTTTTGGACTCACGAATCTTTGGGTCTAGTCATTGGATCTAACCAACGCCTTTATCCAGAGTCATGTGTCCTTGAGGACATCTTTGTATGAACTTTTGGAACTTATAAACCTAATGTCTAGGCAACCAATTTTACCAGTGCTCATATTGTAATTTTTGTTATTATTATTAGTAGATAAAGACGTCGATTAGACCCAGTGACTAGACTCAAAGTGTTGTGAGTTCAATACCTTCAATATCTTGGGGAGTTGAGTAACAGAAAAAAATAACTGAGACATCCAGAGATGGCATGGCATGTGGAACTAGAACAATCTACCACGATGGACGAAATAAAGGGTTCAGTTTGAAATTCCAATCACCTGAAGACGGCCGGAACTTACAACAGCCGAAACGTTGTGAATATGTCAATAAAGATGAGGATAACAGTCCGAATAATGTAAATAATGTAAGTAAACATAATACCTCATTTCAGAGATATAGACAGATATATAGAGACATAGACATAAAGGCCGGAGCGTACAACGGCCGAAACGTTGTGAATATGGCAATGAAGATGAGGATAACAGTTCGAATAATGTAAATAATGTAAGTAATCATAATACCTCATTTCAGAGATATAGGTAGACATTGGCATCTAGAACACCAGTCTCTGACACAAGTGTGAAGGGAGTGAATCACTGCTTCAACAGGATCTCAGTTTCTCACTCATATTGATGTCGTTATAGTTGGCCTCTGTTGGTCACTCCTTGTTGTATTGGAGAGACTTGTGTGGTCCAATGATTCTGAGTGCGATGGCCTCGAAAGTGCTAAACTCCTGGAAGAGCCACACTTAGTGGCAAGACGGTAGATGAGGACCCAGACTAAGCGCGACCAACCGCAGACCCCAATAGTGGAACAAGCGAATGATGCTTACAACAGGTCTAAAGGGGTGAACAAGCGAATGAACAGGTAGGGTTACGCCTGACAGACATGCTATAGAAGGCGCACTCGAAATTATAACTGATTCAGCAGCAGTTCATTGTAGTTTCATAACTGGATTCTGTATATTTCATTTCATATATGGCACAGAGGAAGGTCATGAAATGAAGTGTGTCAGTCATTTTCTGGCAAGTTGGGGTCCACCTTAAACAAATTCACAGCCATTGACAGTTTATTCTAAACTGATTTTCTTTCACCTCCAGCCAACTGTTGCAAAGCTGAACTGTGATAGGGAATGGATGATAGGAGCAGGTTTTGGTGAAACTGAAAGCTTCTAGTCCTGAACCTGCACATTGGCGGCGAATTTAGTCATTGACGCTATCATCATAAAGGAAACGATCATTTAAAGAAGAAATTTGGATACAAGTTGAAGCCGGCGCCGATGACTCTATCTCTGAAAAGTGGAAACGTGCTACTATGAGAAGAGGCGTGTTTGGAATTTATACTTTTAGAAAAGGTTGCAGCTGCCGGGAAATAACTTTTGTTTCTCTGACACAAGCGACTGCATATTGAAATCTTGCTTGTTTTTTTTTATAATACTAAAACCAAACCTAATTATTCACTCCTTTAATTCAGTTAGGCTGTGAAGTTCTACGAGAGGAAATTGAAAATTAGCATCACTTTCGCCATAACATATATTTAGGTTTGTCTCTCTGCCTTCTGCACATGCGCGCTTAGAGTTGGTATTATCATGGTATCACACACACACACACACACACACACACACACACACATATATATATATATATATATATATATATATATATATATATATATATTAAGACATTTTTATGTGTTTACATTATTTTTCTCTGTTTATAATAATTCAGGCCGGTAAATGTTGTTAATACTGTTTATTATAAACAGAGCATTTATTTAAATATTTGTATCCATAAAAGGTATGTATAAACATAAAATGTCTTAATATATATATATATATATATATATATATATATATATATATAAGAAAAGGTAAAAATTATCCGCAATTTCCCAATAAGATATCTTTTAGCTTTGATACACTGTCTACTTCTCATGCCGTGCTTATAGTTCATACTATTGTGGTCACTTTGAGGTTGATCGCTTCAGTTTTCTTGCTGCTGTTTCAGTGTAAACATAGCCGCCCCACTGGCAGTGTGCAACAATGTGCAGTGATCTGAATGCTACCTCATCGGTGATAACTCGCCATTAGCATCTGTCGAGCTTGCTGCATCTTCTCGTCAGTGGTGAAGGCTGACGAGCGTCCTCTCTCTTCTTCGTGCCTCACGCTTGTCCGGACATTTTTGAACGTCTCGATCCACTCATACACACTTCTACGCGCTAGGGCATTGTCACCGTATTGCGTTAAAAGCCCCCCTCCCCACCCTGAACTTCAGTTCCTGACACACCTTCCGACCAGAGGAAAAGGTCTAGAACAGGGATTGGCTAGCCATTATTATTATTATTATTATTGTGTATTGAATTTTATGAGCAGCCACTAAGTTTCCGCCCGAAACCTCAAGAGTATGCAAATTAACAGATGATGAGTGTTGTTACAATTTGTTAGATATGTAGATACATTTCCTGTATTAGTTTTCGTACTTGTGGGATGATGTATGATTGTGTATACGAGTTTAAACATGCATTAAATATCGTATGATCTTTTCAGAGAGTAACTTTAATTATTTGCACTGGTGTCCTCATCTTTATTGTCATATTCACGATGTTTCGGCCATTGTACGCTTCGGCCTCCTTCAAGTGATATACGTTGGAATTTTGAACTGAACACTTAATTTAGTCAACTAGGGTAGGTTTTCTAGTTCCACATGCCATGCCTTTTTCTGGATGTTTTATTTTCAGTTATTTCTCTTTAGTAAATCAACTCTTTTTTTTTTCAACTCTTCTATGGCCAGATATTGAACTCGCAGCTGTTTGGGTCAAGTCATTGGATTACTTCAACTAACGCTTTTATCAACTGGGCAAGGTATCATTGGGGAATTTTTTTAACAGGTCGCCCCAAGAAAGGTGAGAGTGCCACTAGCACGCAAGGGGTTACAGAGAGTGAGAGCAAGAGTAAAGAGGCGTGACATGGATCAAGAACAAGGCACCAAAAGATGTCGATTGACATTACATTTGAATATTTGAAGGTTATAGTTATCAGGGAAGCAAATAAAAGGAAGAGAGTTTGACTCTCGGGAAATGCAAGAGAAGAAGCTGTTGGAGTAGAAGAGACGGTTACATTTAACTATTTCGACAGTAAAAGGGTGGGACCTAGGTGCCAACCTAGTAGCACACTTAAATTCATCCAGCTGGTATACCAGTGAAATTAGCTCGTTGGAGCAGTTGTCATATGACAATAACGATGAGGACAACATACTGGACAATGTAAATTGTGTAAATAGTTAGAATACCTCATCTGAGAAATATAGACAAATCCCGAAGAAGGCCAGAGCGTACAACGGCAAAAAATGTCATGATTTTGACAATAAAGATGAGGACAGCAGTCTGGACAATGTAAATAGAGTAAAAAGTTAGAATATCTCATCTGAGACATATAGACAAATCCTGAAGAAGACCAGTGCGTACAATGACAGAAATGTCATGATTATGACAATAAAGATGAGACGACGGTCTGGACAATGTAAATAGTGTAAATAGTTAAAATACTTCATCTCAGAAAGATAGACAGATGTTGAGTAATTTTAAGGGCTTAATTACGAAGTCAACTTCCAGGTCTTTGAGAAAAAAGGGTTCTGTAGAAGAATTACTTATGTATTGGTACACTAAGTTTAGATCGGGAAGGTTGGGTGGGGTGCATATGTGCAATTCCGCACTAAGTAATCTTTTATAGTTCTGAGATTCTGATGTGATCAGGAATTTTATTCAAGAATTATTGCTCCAAAATACAGCAATTGTGGTACCCAGGAATGGTACTTACATGATTCTCCGTACAACAGGAAAAAATCGTAGTTTTAAGTTTCCACATTTTTGTTATTTCGATTTGCAGGTTTTTATAATTTAACAAATTTTGAAATTCTTTTTAAGAATTATTGGAATCCTGTGAGCAAGTCATATCAATTAGTTGGCAGGTTCCTTTTTTGAAATCTTTTATGACTATGTCTCGTCTTTTTCAGTCACCGCCCTGGATAAGACGTTAAACTACATCCGCGTCCTGTGTAAGATGATAAACTACGTCCAGTAGCAAGGCCTCTGATCAGGAGGATTTGAGGAGCGTGGAACCACCTCTTAATTGCTGGTGTTCCCAAGCCCACCCTTACCCAGGGTGGTAGCACCTGTTAGGGTCCCAGCTATGGACAAATAGTTAACTATTACCAGCAATATTTTTTTGAAAAAAAATATTACCTGCAATACAATTTTGAATGAAAAATATTACCAGAAACTGATTTTTGACAAAACAAGATATTACCAGAAATAAAAAAATTATCAGCATTAAATAAACCATTGACGTTGATATGCCGTAAAACAAAATAAACCAATCTAAACCAAATACATATTCTATTCATACGAATCTATCCTAAAAATGTTGCCGGCATTAAATAACCCATTGAGGTTGATATGCCGTAAAACAAAATAAACCAAACCAATCTAAACCAAAGAATACATATTCTATTCATACGAATCTATCCTAAAAATATTGTCGGCATTAAATAACCCATTGAGGTTGATATGCCGTAAAACAAAATAAACCAAACCAATCTAAACCAAAGAATACATATTCTATTCATACGAATCTATCCTAAAAATGTTGCCGGCATTAAATAACCCATTGAGGTTGATATGCCGTAAAACAAAATAAACCAAACCAATCTAAACCAAAGAATACATATTCTATTCATACGAATATATCCTAAAAATGTTGTCGGCATTAAATAACCCATTGAGGTGTTGATATGCCGTAAAACAAAATAAACCAAACTAAACTATTTGAGACAAGTTTCTTGTCTGTGAGAATTGGGAAACTTCACAGTCTAGTTCCTTCAGCATCATTTTTGACATCATTCAGTGGTGTTTGTGCCGTGTATCCTTGACTTTAATACACTAGTGCAAATAGATATACCAATGAATAGTCCTAGCCTATTATGTATAATAATGTATTCTTTCTCAGCAATTCTTTCTCTGATACTATATGGCCAACAGTTTCATCAAATTTAATGACAACATAAGGATGTTTGTCGATGGATGACAGTATTCACCAGATACTTAATGTTTTATTGATTTAAAAAAGTCTTGTAGGCATTAATTCCTAAGGAATCAACATCAGCTTTAGGGTGGTTTTTGTTTACTCTTGTGATGCCATAATAAGGCCTTCCATGTCCCCGTTAAGACCTTTGCTTCTAAGGCATTGATGGATTTCGTGAATATTAATGTCTGGTTCATTTTGAATACTCTCCATACAAGAGTTTAGATTTCCGTTTTTGTTAAGTTAAGTTAATTTTGTCTAATTAGAAACACCCAGCCTTCAGCAGTCTAGCCACTCGTCGGAATTTTGGGATTGAAAAAAAGAAAAAAGAACAATGTCAAATGATTTTTGCAATCTTGCCATTGTTTCTGTAATCTGACTCAGGCGGATCGACGCTATCCTGTATCGCCATTTTTAAAAAAATCCAGACGATTTTTGACTTCTGCTAATATTGTCCTAGGATGACTTAAATGCCTTTTTCTCCTGCTCATTAGGTACGACGGTAGCAAGGCGTCTGATCGTTGGAAAAATTAACTGGAAATCGAAACAATTTCGTATAAATACCTTTAATATCTGTGCTACATTTTTATAGTAAAATTCTTTTTTTTAGTAAAATTAGCAACAATACGACTTTTTTTATAGTAAAATTCATGTTTTATTAAATTACGAACAATACATTTTATAGTAAAATTAAAGTTATAGTGAAATATTTTTTATGGTTACAATATATGTGAAACATCTAAGTTTTATGAAAATTACGTAGATGCGCCATTTTTTTTTTTAAAATTACCAATGTTAAACAAAAGTTAAAAATATATATAAAATTGTTTTTAAAAAAATACTGTTAACAATGTTGAGTTTGAACCAGATGCAAATTGAGTTACATTAAATGATTTATTCCTCTTCATTATAAAGTTTAAATATTCGGCAATATCTAAACGTGATCAACAATCTTTAAACAAGACCAGTATGTCGGAATGAAAAAAGCAATGTCAAATGTCACGATGGTGGAGATAGCGCCATTTTTTAAAAAATCGACATCATTTTTTTCTCCTGCTCAGGTACGACGGTAAGAAAAACCATCGTCGGCTCACAGATATTCTGATCTACCCAATTTTTTTTTTTTGTTACAGCCAACAAAGTTTATACTCAATCTGCGAACCGAGTTACAGTTTTGGGAAATACGGCATTATCTTTCTAAACAAACCATATGCGCAGATGACTGGTAAAATCGTCGGCTCACAGATAATTCACCCAATCCACCAACAAAGATTGGGTCAACCGACGCTAACATTAACCCTAACGAACACTAACCATCAATTCAAGTTACACCACTACTAACCATGGGTATATCATACCCGATTTTGATTTTGAAAATAAAATATTAAATATAAATCTTTATTTGAAATATTTTACATGCAGGCACCTCAAACTTTGTACTTTGAGTTAACATTAATAGGAACTGTAAAACATATTATTTAGGTAAGAAAATCAGGTACTGAAATTTGTAATTAAAAATAGGAAAATTTGCCCTGGGTATATTATACTCATGGTTAGTGTTCTAGGGTTAAGAAATAACCTTCCTGATAAATCGACCACAATGACATTCGAACCCTGGTCTTAGGGTCGGAAAGTAAACGTTCCAACCAATTTGCCACGCGCCCAAATAATAATAATAATCATTCCCAACAGTGGCTGCATAGGGCAGGATTAAAACCTTGAAACAAAGGTTGTATTCTTGTTGTCGAGGACCAATTCTTATCCTTCAAATCTATAAATCAACCATTCGCCCTTGCATGGAGTATTGCTGCCATATATGGTCTGGAGCCCCTTCTGTTTGTCTCAAGGTCCTTGATAAAATCCAAAGACGGATATGCAATGTAATTGGTCCCTGATCTGGCATCTCGTCTGCAGCCGCTCTCTCACAGACGTGCTGTTGCCTCCCTGTGTCTTTTTTACAACTGCTCTGATGAGATGCTTTCGCTGGTTCTCAGACTTCATGAATTTAAGCGTTCAACTAGGCTGGCATCTCGCTCTCACCCTTTCACTGTCAAAACTGGTAAATGTAGCCGTCTCTTCTACTCCAATAACTTCATGTCTCGCACTTCTCGCCTGTGGAACTCCCTCCAAATTTCTTGTTTTCCTGATAACTATAATCTCCAACTATTCAAATGTAATGTCAATCAACATCTCCAGATGCTATGATCTATCCCCTAACCTTCTCTTCATACTTTTCTCTATCAATCCTATTTGCTCTCGCTCCAACTCTCTGTAACCCCTTGCGTGCTAGTGGCTTCCCGCCTTGCTTACTGAAAGAAACTGTGCTAATCCCAAATGCAGGTTTTGTGATGAATATCCACAAACAATTGATCATATTGTATCGGGTTGCATGGTATAGAATTCACCGAATATAAAACTCGGCATGACAAGGTGAGCCAATAACAGCGCTTGAAAAACTGCAACTTTTATGGTAAGAAAACTGCAATAAATTGGAACGACCGCCACCCAAACCCAGTTACAGAGATAGCATCTGTAAATATTTTATGGGATTTCACAATACACACAGAGAGAACGATCAAATTTAACCACCCGGATATAATGATCAAATAACAGAATAACAGAATGTGTTTTCTTATTAACATAGTTGTTCCTGTAGCCTGTCAGGAAGCTTTAAAGTGCTTCAAAATAACTATCAAAATACATGTGTCATTTTTTTAAAAAAATGACACATGAAGATATCAAATAATTTCAGTTGTGGTTGGGGCCCTGGGTTTGATTGAAAATGTTCTGATAGACTCGTTGAATGGATCCCTGACCGCCCCTATATTAAAGAAATACAACCATTTTTTTCTCATAAGCACAGTTCACACCTAACGAAGGCATACATATTTTGCATAGATATATGCAAAATTTGTATGCGTTCGTAGGTATATTTTAAATTATCTTTTACAAACATGTGCGCTGGAAAATCATGGTGTTGTTTCTGACCTCAGCTCTAGTTGGATCATGGGTGGAAAATGACTATACAACATAAATCAAAAGAAATAATAATAATAATAATAATAATAATAATAATCTCAGAAATACGAAGGCTCAAGAATATTTCGGTTGAAATATTGTCCAAAACATAATTAAAATAATAAATGTAAAAAAAAGGCCTAATGTATCAATGTGATTACATTTAGATCGTAGGGTCAAAGCGGAAGTTGGGGGTGTCTAGGAAATGATAACCTGGCAAGAGCCAATCCCTCTTCAAGACGTATTTTTAACTAACAATTGTACTTCTTTTAGAACTGGATTTAAAAGTTGGAGTAAACTTAAACATCTGAATCAAACAAAAGCATGTCATGAACAAACTATTTCTATCATTAATTGTAATTAAATGAGAGAACTGGTTTCGTATACATTTTAAAAAAAATACCAATGTTCACTACAAAGATGTTGGCTTAGGCGACATCACATTGAAACACCGTTTTCCAACCGATCACCAAAATTAAGCAACGTCTAGCCTGGTCAGTACCTTGATGGGTTACCGCTTAGGAATATCAGGTGCTATAAGCTTGGATGTGCGGGCAGTACACGGGTGAGGACTCGGAATTGATTATTAATCGGAGAACCGAGTTTCAGTTCCAGTTGGGTTTGTTATATTCACTTCGGAGAACGTTTTTTTTCTGGGCTAATTACTAAGACTTATATCACTAAAGCATTATTATCTATCGCACCGAATTCTTACATCCTAAAAGTATTTTCTGGATTACAAAAAGACAAAACTTATTAAAGGACAGGAAATGGAGAACCATGTTTGCCAACGTCCTGAACGTACACGAGACACAGAAGAAAAAGCTTGCATAGTCTCACAGAAAAGAAAAATGGATGAAAGAAATAGCGTTAGTGTGAATTTTCTCTTCAGTAGGATGGAATTCATTTTGCAATAGAATAGTCTAAAATAGAAAAAGATGTTCTAAACATGGAATGGATAAATTGGAGAACACTCTCATGGTAGCAAACTATTAGATCCTATAATCCATAAAAAAACAAAACATGGTATGACCGACTGTATTAAAATCGGAGATAAGATCGACACCGGCCAACAACTCCAGAAACAGGATAGCAAGACTGAATTAATTTTTTATAGAGATACTATTAGCTTTAAATAGTGTAAAAGCTTATCGAACTGATAAATTAAATATATGACAACGGCGAAATGCCGGAAGACCTATCTGTATTACAATGGCTTGGAATACAGGCGCAAATAAATATGATATACATCGGACAATCAGATTAATGAGCACAAATTTATTCTTACATAAAGAATAGGAGAGTATTAGCAGTACAATGTTAGCTTAAATACTTGCTACCGGTGCAAGGAAGTGTTATGTATTGTGGGTAAGCATGCAACATAAAAAAACCGGAAGTGAAGAGGTAAGAGAAACAGCACAATTTTCTCTTTTTTTTTCTTTTTTCGTAGACAGGAAAGGAAAGTTACAATGGCAACTAACCGGGCGAATTGACAAACTTAGAGATTCGGTGGAAGCAGATTCCTTCCTTATTCGCCGAAAGGATAAAGGAATCGTGATTTGTAGAGCTAGCTGGACAATCTCCTCAAAGGTGAAGATGAGACTTGAAGCATCAGAAATGTGGTTCTACAGAAGGATGCTGAGGATAACATAGACCAAACATTCGAGCAAAGACAAACTTTTAAGAAAATGAAAACACAAAGAAAACTTATACTTAACTTATACAAACTATTTATATCGTTAAATGTATTTAAATAAGAGAACAGGTTTCGTTTACATTTTTTAAAAAATACCAGTGTTCACTATAAAGATAGTGGCTTAGGCGACATCACATTGAAACCCTGGTTTCCGACAGCTCAACGAGGTTAAGCAACATCTAGCCTGGTCTGTACCTAGATGGATTACCGCTTAGGAATACCAGGTGCTATAAGCGTGGGTGTGCGGACGGTGTAACAGGTGAGAACTCGGAATTGATTAATAATCAGAGAACCGATTTTCAGTTCCAGTTGGGTTCGTTATATTCTCTTTGGAGAAACGTTGCAGGTATGGGTTAATTAGTAAGATTTTTATCACTAAGAGACAGTTAGCATTTCTATGGAACATAGTGAGGAGAGAAGGCTTGGGAAATTTGATACCCACAGGACATATTGAAGGCAAGGGAGACAGAGAAAAATATCGCATAAAATATTTAGTGAGTTTGAGTAAATAGATGGCGGAACAGGGTTTAGAAGAAATAACAAAAAGATAGCATTTTTAAGAGCTACAAATAACAGGAAACTGTGGAGTGCCATGATCGCCTACGTCCCGGAGGGATGCGCAACATAGAAAAGACCGGTTTGATTTTGATATGTCTAACTTTTAATTTTCATTTTGCGTGGTTCCTTTTGCTGAAATCTTTGTTTTACAATAATTTATTTCGTTTTTGCTTACTTTTACCTCCTTGTCTAACACTGCAGATAAAGAAGAAGAGGTAGACCAGAAAATGTTTATAAGTAGTGTGGCTGTGTTCAAAACACTGGAACAAGAAATGCTATTTTTATGGGTAGAAATGCACAAAACCCCACACATAAGGTCTCATAGATTACCCAAAACTCGCTAACCATTGCATTATCCTCCCGATACAGTGTCCAAATATTTGACATCATTTCTCAGACCAATAATTTTAACAATTCTTCTTGAAACAAGTAAAAATTTCCACAGATCAAATTTTTATATTTAATGTTTTATTTTTATAATCTCAATGAGAATCTGCCACAGAGATGGATCGGGCAGTTTTCTGATGAAATGACCGCCGCGATCACCGGACCTGTCCCCGTGTGATTTCTTTTTATGGGGATATGTGAAAGGGTTGGTCCATGTTCCCCCTCTTCCTGCTAGAATTGATGAACTCAAGCAGAGAATCGCTTCCGCGCTGGATAATGTTACTGGAAACATGCTACAGCGTGTTTGTTAAGAGCTTAACTACCAACTTGATGTGTGCCGTGTCACGGGCGTGCACATATTGAACATTTATGAAATCGGTCCCATAATAAACTTATGATGTTAAACACCTAAACTGTTCAATTTCATTGAGCTTGACTTAGTAGTTTTCAAGATAACTGCTTTTAAAATGATGTCATTTTTTTAGAACACACTGTATTTAAAGGACAATGAAAATATTTAATCTTAGTTTAAACAGGCAGCAAAAGAAGCTCAAACAATGTATTGGTCAAACGTTGTGTTAAAAAAGCAACAAAGATGAAGGCAGTTATATTAAATAATAAAAAATACATACCGGAATTTTTGCGACAGTTTAATAACCTTTTGTTTATGGCAACAGAGCTCGTTTAATGTTGAAAATCATTTGCAACTTATAACATCTACGGTTGCCGCAGAACGACATAAACACGCCCACTTAGAACTTAAATTGTGAAAACCATGACGAAATACTTGTAATATCCAAGCGACATTTTCTAAATGGTCGTCCATCCTAGACCCACCTAAGCAACATTTTTTTTTTTAGTAAAACCAATCCTTGAAAAATAAATAGCAAAATATGAAGAGAGCTTTATTTTATTTTCTCAAGCTTAAACGATAATAATTCCCAAATAGGAAACTTTCCCACGGTCAACTAATAAATTTTTATTTCGGACATTATGCC
Organism: Acanthosepion pharaonis; assembly: GCA_903632075.3. Lineage (NCBI taxonomy): Eukaryota > Metazoa > Mollusca > Cephalopoda > Sepiida > Sepiidae > Acanthosepion > Acanthosepion pharaonis. Next base: position 682,546 of record CAHIKZ030005356.1, on the reverse strand, counting down.
TTTCCGTACATCTTTGCGGAAATTGCTTTTCTTTTTTAATAATATCGACAGCGCTTTGACGATCTCTCTCTCTCTCTGTCTCTCTGTCTCTCTCTTATATATATATTATATATATATATATATATATATATATATATATATATATATATATATATATATATATATATATATATATATATCGTTGGATTGATGAATGGAGAGCAGAGTTCGAATCCATTCGAATTCATTCACTTACGTGCTAATACACTTGGGAAAGATGTAAATCCTCTTCTTCTTCTTCCTGGGTAAATAGGAGGACAGACTGGGTTTTATAGCCTTGGATGGCAACTGGTCTAGGAGAAGGACAACTCTGAATTCAAAACCTGCGGAGGGTCGTTTGGGGACCTTGTGGAACGTAGTGCACCAGGTCTCTGTATTTGGCCCCTCAAAAAGTGTGGATGGTCCTGCACAAAACCTTCACCACTATAATCAAATCTCATGTGCTGTTGTTCTGATCAGCTTCAGAGAGTCGAATATATATATATATACACACACACACACACACACACACACACACACACACACACACACACACACACACACACACACAAACACAAAAAACATAAAAGTACTTTTTCCAGTGTAAAAGGAGAGCAGGTTCGATCCTTGCAAAGAGGTACATATTATATATTAAAACTTTATAATATACCAGTTGTTCATAAGTAAAAATACACTTACCATGCTGTACTTATATATGATAACCTTCTTCCGATATGAGGCAGGGAAGTTAATTTTGTAGATAGAAATTAAATTTAATTGAAAACTAGTAAAATCTAGAGAGGAATTTCGTTCAAAAAGAGTAACATTCATCTTCCTTTCTCTCTCTATTCTTCTCCCTCTCCCCCGTCTCTCTATTCTTCTCTCTCTCTCACTCTATTCTTCTCTCTCTTTCTTTTCTTCTCTCTCTCTATCTTTCCCTAATCTTCTCTCTCTTTCTCTCTCTACTCTTCTCTCTATATATTCTTCTCTCTATATATATTCTTCTCTCTCTTTTCTTCTCTCTATTCTCTCTCTTTCCGTCTCTCTTCTCCGCCTTCTCTATTCTTCTCCCTCTCTATTCCTCTCTCTCTATTCTTCTCTCTATATATTCTTCTCCCTCTCTATTATTCTCTCTCTATTTTTCTCTCTATATATTCTTCTCTCTCTCTTTGTCTCTCTCTAGTCTTCTCTCTCTTTCTCTCTCTATTCTGTTCTCTCTTTTTCTCTCTCTATTCTTCTCTTTCTCTCTCTTTATTCTTCTCTCTCTATTCATTCTCCATCTATTCTTCTCTCTCTCTCTCCTTCTCTCTCTATTCTTATCCCCCTTTTTCTACTCTCTCTTTCTCTCTCTATTCTTCTCTCCCTTTTTCTCTCTCTATTCTTCTCTTTCTCTCTAGTCTTCTCTGTCTTCTCTCTCCCCTCTCTCTCTCTATATATATATATATATATATATATATATATATTCAAACATAATTCATTTTATAATATAGGCATTTTATATTTATTTTTATAGTGTCTATATTATTCAATGAAATATATGTTGCCTAAATAAATACATACACACACATATATTAGACGTTATTTTTAGTGGATACCCGTGTTTGAGTAGACGCTCTGTTTATGGTGTATTTATTTATTTTCGTCTACCGGCCTGAATATTAGACAGGTCTTATTGAAATTAATTAGTGTTGCGTTTGTAAGGCACTATTCAACTTTGCCTGTTCATCGATGCACTTCCTAACATAGCCGGTTTAAAGCACATCGGATCAAACGACGTTTACTCCTTCCAAGGGTTGCGCAGGTTCGAATACTGCCGGAGAGCGGATATTATTTTTAATAAGATCTCAAATATTCAGGCTAGTAGACTTCTTTTGAAAACCGAGCAAAATGGAGAAACACCTGCTACCGAGGTATAACTAAATTTGAAAAGAATTGTCTCAACCATCTGAGAGAATTAAGAACCAACATTTAAATCTGGGACCAATAAATCAGTCCATATGACAGTCAGCACTTCAGCATGTCCCACGTGTGGACTTGTTTGCAAATCCTGTAGGATTCTTGTCTCATACGAGACATAAACATAAAACCTGAAGTGAAAGACACTCATACGTTGAAAACGACGGAAGAATCCATCATCTATACACACACACACACACACACACACACACACACACACACATATATATATATATATATATATATATATATATATATATAGAGAGAGAGAGAGAGAGAGAGATAGATAATATTAGTGTTCAATATATATATATATAGGGTGACCCAAAAAAACAGGAACCTTTTAACAATCCAATAAAACCAAGAGTGATGGAAGAAAAATATTTTATTCATAGTAATTGAAACCTTAAAACATGCCATTTAAAAAACAATGACGGAACTCTCATTTTTTTAAAATTACGTCCTGTAGATGGCGTCCTCCTGTACGAATGCATTCTTGAAATCTGCTGTTGAGATTCCTCATTGACTGCTGCAACATCTCAGCTGGGATACTGTGAATTTCATCTTGAATTCTAAATGGCGAAATGTTTACTTGCTCAAGGTCACTGTCTCGCAGTGTTGCTACTTGCTCGTCTCTCAATACGCACTTCAAAATTTCCCGTTTTTTAGGGCTACCCTATAAAAGGCTCAAACACTAATATTCCATGGTTATAATTTATTACATTGGAATCGTAATCACAATCCATCAGACCTACAAATTTATATATATATATATATATATATATATATATATATATATATATATATATATATATATATATATATATATATATGAGATAAAGATATATATTTTTATATATCAAGAACAGTATTGGAGAAATTGTATGACAAAGTGGAAAATGTTGACTTTTGACGCATTTCGTCCTTCAAGACTTCATCAGACTAAATTTGCTATATTAACACGATAGAGGTGCTGGGAATTTTAGATTTTTTTTTATTCACTACAATGTAAATGCCAAGAGTTCCTTAATCGCAAGGTCATCTACAGTAAGTTGCATTAAACTACGAACCACCCGATGAATTTAGTTTTCGCCATTTTATATCATTAACTTTACTAAATCTACTTTTTGTATGATTGATTAATGTAATATAAATTGAACTGCACCACATATCTTATATATATATATATATATATATATATATATATATATATATAAAAGAAGAGAGAAACCGCGAACGTTTTTGGCTGTAATGTGGAATTTTTAAAAAAAATATTATGGAAAATAAAGCATAATATATTTTTATTATCCAGTCTCTGCCTGATGAAGGTCGCGAGACCGGAAACTGGTGTAGCAAAATTATGGAAAATAAAGCATAATATATATTTTTAAATATCCACATTACAACCTAAAACGTTTTCGGTTTGTCTTTTTTTTTTAATATACACACTTTTCTCTCGTAGCAACTGCTATAAGCTCTTCCCTACATATATATATATATATATATGTGTGTGTGTGTGTGTGTGTGTGTGTTTGTTTATGTATCAGGTGTAAGCGAATTGAAATGAATTCGCTGGAGTTTGAAGGTTTATTGACTTAAAATAAAACATTAAAATAAAATCAAAACCTATTACATAAACCTTTGGTCGGTCATATGAGGAAGTCGTCGTGGACGGCCTTTCAATTCACTGAGCGAGATTCTGTCGCACAAATCTCCCCCCCCCCTCTTCGACCAACAGTCACAGACATTCCAAGCGGGCATTCACGGACGCACTGATAACCCACATTCTAACCCGAACAAAGGTCAATGCTTAGAAGTTCAACATTCAAACTGAAAAGGTTAACGAAGATATGCAAATCAGATAACCTTTACAATAAATGTGTGATTTCATTTTTTTTTTAATCAGAATTCTTTTTAATTAAAATAATGAAAACCAAAGTCAAACAGTTTATAATGATAATTTATAAAACCCAATAGATTACGCGGCACTTATTTCGATTAACGGCGTCATTTATTTTGATTAACCGCGTATTTAGATTACTTCGCTACTTATATCAATATAAAATCTTTGCTGGCAATAATATACACCCTTGTGCAAATTAATTGAAACAACCGCATTAATTTCTTTTCTTTCACCATATGGTCAGTTTTACACCCACTGGAGTGACAGGGTGGAATCGATTCCTATTTTTCCTCAGATTAGGTCATTTGCAGTGGTGTGCAGTAATATGAATCTATTTTCGGGGTGTATGATGAAATTTGTTTGGCCTTGAAATATATTGCATCATCCGTGATTGTATCAAATTTTTATCACGCCTAGACACTATTGTCTTGGCTGTCGATTAGTTGTCCTACAGCCATTGTCAGCGATAGATGTTACTCCAAGAAAATGTACGAAATTGTACCGCTGCACAAACACACTTACCAGTGAGCAAATCAAGGTACTATAGATTGGCCCGGAAACTCTCTTGATTTAAATCCAATCGAGAATCTGTAGTCAATCTGCAAGGAACGACTTTGTAGAATGGGCATACGAAATATTAACGTGAGTGTCATGTTTCATTGGAAAAATATGAAAAAAAAAAATAACAGAATTATTCGCTTTGTTTCAATTAATTTGCACAAGGATGTGACAGCTATAAAAAGGCACTGTTAATTATTTACGGCCAACATTTTTAAACAATGAACTGACCATTGTTTGCGGCATGTAGTAATAAATCTAAATAAAATGATGCACTAAAATAAGTAACCAAGAAATCGTTTTACGTTCTCTGAATATAAAGTATTTACAAAATTGTTTTCCTTATCTGTTCAACGAACTGAAATCTAGAAAGTATTTGTGAACGCACCAATTTTAATGTTTTTTTCTCAAACTGATGATAAAAAAAAGCTCAATAGGAGCAGATAGGTTTGCCTCTCTCCCGGTTCACACTCTTCCCAGGTCTTTTGAACATGAGTAGAAGTTTATCATTTGTTTCGTATTTGGGAATTGGTTTCCGGAACCTTTTAAAGTCTACCTCAACTCTATACCTACGCCTCCGCTTAATCTGAACTTTTATTTACTATTTATTTACTCTTTTTCTTCAATAGGAGCAGATAGGTTTTCCTAACGCTCGGTTCACACTCCTTCCAGGCCTTTTGATTAAGAGATTTCTCCTCTGCTTCCGGTTTAGGATTGTGTTTCCGGTCCCTTTTAAAGTCTGCTTCAACTCTATACTTCTTTCGCCTCATTAGAACATTTATTTACTATCTACTCTTTTTGCTTCCCTCAATAGGAGGAGATAGGTTTGCCTATCGGCCGGTTCACACTCCTCCCAGGTCTTTTGAACAGGAGTTTTATCCTATTTTTCTTGTTTAAGAATGGGTTTTGGGGTCTTTTTAAAAATCTTTTCCTTCTCTTTTACTTCCGGTGTCCCTTTATATCTCGGTGTCATTATCACCTTGCTTGGGTGGGGCCTCTTATTCTGCCACCCTCTACCTCGAGTGGGCCTTGGGCCTTGTATCATTGTAAAAAAAAAAAAAAAAAAATTATCACGTTACAGAAGATATTTTCTGAACTAGCAGGTGCTTGTAATATTCTACGCGCGCGTATACAGTTTTATGTGTATATCAGTGATATGAAATAAATAGAAAGAAGCCCATAAAATCATGTCTACAACATTGGCAACACCTAGTTCCGGGCTGAATAGAGTACTTGGAGGAAAGAGAACAATACATGAAATTTCGACTGTTTATTCCCAATATCCGCATTGTAGACGAGGCGTGTATGCTCATAAGGAGTGTGGACACAGGAATCAACACTGCATAGTGACTGGTTGTTCTTTGTCTTTAGAGATGATCAGACATGGACGGAGGAGTAAGCAACGAGGAAATTAGAAAGAAATCCAATTTCCCTGTATGTTGTGGACCCCGGGATGAAATGCGGTCTCAAATGAATGACAAATGCAGGAATGAAATATAGCAAATAAATGTATTGACGTAATAATACAATTGGTAATACGGTTAGTAGATCCAGAAATGCGGTTAGTAGCTATAATAATATATATACAGTCTGGGAAATTCATTATCGAAGTAGGACTTCCTTCTGAGTCTACGTGCTCGCAACTGTGACTCCTACAAAGCGGTTACCTCACACTCTCACTCTCTCACTTTATCACTCCCGGGTATTCACCGGCAGCAGTACAAGTACACTTGTATAAAAAGGGGTGGACCCCGTAACACTGTAACAAGTGAGAGACATACCTTCATCACCCAGTTTGGCTTACTTGATGCCAGCCTGACAAATTCTTTCATATATAATAGTAATTTACATGGTGGCTATCTATGGGTCCGTCATTAAAACAAATGTCTTTAAAATATATAAAATAGAGATCTCTACTCAAACACGTGTAGCCATTAAATATAAATTTAAAGTACTGAGAAATAACATCTACCGTGTTTGACGGCATATAAGACGCACGTGTGTATAAGACGCACCCCAATTTCAACAGGGCAAATCAAGAAAAAGTTAGTAATTAGTAAAATTATTAGTAAATGGTACAAGCTAGGCTATTATGAGGTATTATTTTGGTTAAACAAGCCATGATTACAATTAAAGGAAAAATAATAGGAAAAAAACACAAGCCTATAAAAACTTTATTATATCCAAAGGTAAGAAAACAAAATCAAGCAATTATTACAATTAAGCAAAACAGTAGAGTTACCATTAAAATTCAGTCAAAAATTTTCCTTTATATAATCCGTACAACCTGAGTCTTGTAAACATCTTAATGGAATAATTAGAATATAAAAAAATCTGATTCTATTTACACCAATGCAACCGGAAGTTATCGCAAGGAAAATATTAATGAAAGAAATATATTTTACAAATATATAATTTGAATTTATTGCATAAAATTTTAGTGAAACAAAGAACTAATATTAAACGTGATGAAATTAATAGAATGAATATTATCAATGATAACATTTTAATCTGCATAATAGCCTTTTAATTAATGACAATAGGTATATGAAAGTTAGTCTAAAATCTAAGCTAATAGGAGTTGCCATGTTGCTAATTTCAGTCGACTATCGTGAATTTTAAACCTACATATGACATATAAGACGCAGGGGGAATTTAAAAGATATTTTAGTAAACAAAAGTGCGTCTTATATACCGTCAAATACGGTAATTATAAATAAAATGCGTTAATTTTATAGAAATTCCTTTGTTTACGTTTTGGATAAAAATAAAGTTAGTAGATGTGGGCATTGACTGAATAGAGTACTTGAAGTACTAGGGTCATATGCAACGTGGACAGGAATCAACACCGCATAGTGGCTGGTTATTCTCCGTCTTTACCGATGATCAGACATGAGAAGGTAATCGTTTAAGTTATAAAACTGACAGTCACTATACAGTGTTCATTTCTATGTCCACAATATGTATACAGACAAACCTCTCATCAAAGGACTAATAGGAGGGAGGGGTGGTGCGTTAAAGCCGATTGTCTGTAGATGGGAAGGGATTATTTTTAGTTATAAAACCGCTATAGTGACTACCAGTAGTTATGATCATAATGTAAATACTATAAACATGTATATATTGGGCATAAATAAATATATACTGTACTGTATATATCACAGCTACTTCCTTACGCACGCGCTAATGTATCGTAATTTATATACTGTACACGCTTCTTTATTTACAATTTTATCTCACCATTGCACACATCGAAATACATAGTTGCGCTGACACAAAACAATTTTAACCTGTTCTCTTTCTAGCTGTTATTCAGCTTGAAAGAGAACAAGTTAAAATCTCAAAGGGTTTTTCAGTGATTCTTACGAAATGGTGTCAAGATGGCTAAACGTCTCATATGAAAAACTAAAAAAATGAAATTAGTTTACTGGTATTTTAGATATTAAACATTTTGTAGGATGTACAATTATCCCATGCTGTTACACGATTTGGACAATTTTACTGTTACACATTTTACACACACATATATATATATATATATATATATATATATATATATATATATATATATATATATATATATATATATATATATATATATATATATATATATATATATATGTGTGTGTGTGTGTGTGTGTGAACAAGTTTAAACAAGGTCTGGCAATTAAAGTTTTTATTACATCTTTCCAATTTCCGAGTAAGAAGCATATCGAGTTTTGAAAATTACTTGGACTAAATTGAATAAAAATACAAGTTAGCACGTTACAATAGAAAGATAGATAGATAGATAGATAGATAGATAGATAGATAGATAGATAGATAGATAGATAACATAAGATAGATAGATAGCTACATAGATAGATCGATAGATAGATAGATAGAAACATAGATAGATAGATAGATAGATAGATAGATAGATAGATAGATAGAAACAGGCTAAGATAGATAGATAGATAGATAGATAGATAGATAGATAGATCGAAACAGGCTAAGATAGATAGATAGATAGATAGATAGATAGATAGATAGATAGAAACAGGCTAAGATAGATAGATAGATAGATAGATAGATAGATAGAAAATAGATCTAAACAGGTTAGATAGATAGATAGATAGATAGATAGATAGATAGATAGATAGATAATCAAACAGGCTAAGATAGATAGATAGATAGATAGATAGATAGATAGATAGATAGAAAGAAACAGGCTAAGATAGATAGATAGATAGATAGATAGATAGATAGATAGATAGATAGATAGATAGATAGAAACAGGCTAAGATAGATAGATAGATAGATAGATAGATAGATAGATAGATAGATAGATAGATAGATAGAGACAAAGATAGATAGATAAGAACAGTCTAAGATAGATAGAATAATACAATAAACCGGAAATATCTCAGTAAAATACAAAAACTACAAGCATGTAAGTAACCATAAGTTCTATTCAATATTCATTAGAATAGCACAATAAAACGGAAATCACCTTCTCTCTCGGGCATAAAGAATTAGTCAATGAATCCCGCCCTTCCACCCACAAGTCATAATAATTAAGCGTATGTACGAAATAAACTGTCGACATCTAATGTGAATATTTCTATCTACAACTATTATCTTTATATACTCCATATCTCCCTGGTATTTCTCCAATTAATATCAATGACCTTAAAATCGATATCCATATCTATATTAAAAACTATTTAATATTATTATTTATATTAGTTTTCATATATTTTTTTATATATTCCTTTTTTTTTCTTTTTTTTTGTATATAATTGTTTATAATTACCTTAATCATTTTTTTTACTTATTTATATAAAGTTGACCTAGGCCTTTATTCACTATCCCTGTACGTTTAAGAATTTTTTTTTTAAAAATATTTTTTCAGCGTCATCAATTTTTATTTTTAATGCATTTTATTTCTTTTTTTAACCCCACCCATAATTTTGCATTTTTTTTATTTCTGTCATAACGAAATTTCTAATCAAAAATCAAGTCTTACTTGTTTTTTTTTAATCATGTATAATAATTGTTCTCCTATTTAAAGTACAGAACAACTACATTTTGAGCCAATTTAAAAAAATTTACAAAGATGGCCTCAAACTTTTGAACTGTGGTGGATATATATATATATATATATATAAAATCTGTTCCTCTTTCTTCTCTCTCTCTCTCTCTCTCTCTTTCCATATATATATATATATATATATAATTTTTAAAAAATTGTAACATAAATATGTTATAAAATCACTATAAAAATAGTCATTTTGTCTTAGCACTTCTGTTGTCTTATCAAGTTATGGTGTTTTCATATTCAACACCATCACTTGATAAGACACCACTTATCACTTGATAAATCGTAACTTTACATAAACAATGACAGCATATTATATGAAATGAATTAAATACAGCAAATATTTTAATGTATTTTCTATTTATATGTCAACTTATTTGAGTAAATGCTCTGTTTTTAATTAAATTCTATTTATTACATTTCTCAGCCAGAATGTTCGAGAAATGTCGTAGAAAATATGCGTTCTCCGACAGGAATCGAACCTGTAACCAGTACGGCAACTGTCATTTGGCCCGATGTTAACCATTCAGGACTCAGGTTTAGCAAAGTTAAATTTACTGCTTCTAAACCCATTGCTTTCTATGGAGTCTTCTTTTTCTGGATCTGTTAGTTTCAGTTATTTCGCTTTAGTAACTAAACTCTGTAGCCAAGGTATGGAATAAACTAGTAAGTCAGTAAATTACTTCAACCAGTGCTTTTATCCACTGGGCCGTGTGAATATGACAATAAAGATGAAGACAATAGTCCGAACAATGTATAATAGTGTAAATGAGAAACTGCTAGCATAGAACTTACGGTTACAGCTAGCAATTTCAACTGTAAAATGAGATTTAGCTGCCAATCTGACACGACGCTTAAATTCGTAAATTTCAGATACCAAAGAAAAATACTAATGGACAGAAGTTCCAGCGATGAAATCTCATCAGAACAATTACCATGAAAATATTTAAAGAAAAGCCGAGATGCCAGGCTAGGACCAATCAAAATGCCGATTGCTCTTTAAATTTAAAATACTGACATTTTTTTTATTACTTTGACTTGTTTCAACAATTATCTGACGTCATCAGAACATTAATTTCGCTTCGGAACAACAAAATCAATATTAGATTGACTAAATATGATTCAGGTTCATCTAATTTCAACTGTTTTTTTTTTTTCATATTTTCAGTTTGTAACTCAATTAGATAATTGGATAGATTTAAATAGTCCTGTTGTATTTAATCATAGGGAGGCATCGTCCTGGGTATGATGATAGACTACATCCGTGTCCTGGGTAAAACGATAAACTACATCCGCGTCCCGGGTAAAACGATAAACCACATCCATGTCCTACATTTGATAGCCAGGCCTTTGATCAAGTGGGTTTGTGGAGCGTGGAAGCATTTCTTAATTGCTAGTGTTTCCAGGTCCACTCTAACCTACCCCTTTTTGGAAAAATTATTAGCAGCATTACATTTTTGAAAAAAGATATTATCAGTAATACACTTTTAAAAAAATATTACCAGCAATATATTTTTGGGAAAAAATATTAGCAGCAATACATTTTTGAAAAAAAATATTACCATTAATACATTTTTGAAAAAAAAAGATATATTACCAGTAATAAATATTTGTGAAAAAAATATATGACTAGCAATATATTTTTTGAAAAAAATTATTACCACCAATACATTTTGGAGAAACAAATTGCCAGCAATAGATTCTTGAAAAGAAATATTACCAGTAATAAAAATCTTGTCGGCATTAAATAACCCATTGATGTGTTGATATGCCGTAAAACAAACCAAACGAAACCAAGTAAATGCATTACTAATGATTTAGTAAGATAAATGGATAGATTAAAACAGTCCTATTGTATTTAATCATAAGAAGACAGATGAAATTTCTGGAGACATCGAATGAAGTGATGAGTGCCGTTCTGCATTTGAGTTTATTACAATGTGAAGGTCGTGTAGTTAGGTTGGCGGGCTAATCTTAGGAACAAAAGATGTGCAAATGACACGGCGTTGAAACAAGATTCATGAAAGGAAACTGAAACGAACCTGAGGCAAGGAGGGGAAAAAAGAAATTATAAGAAAACAGAGAAATTTCAGCAAAAGAAAACGCCCAAAATGCACATTAAAAATTACAGATATCAAATTCAAGCAGGATTTTATGCGCCATGTCACTTCAGGACGTAGGCGATTATGGCTCTCCACAATTTCCTATCCTTTGTAGCTCTTAATAAATATTGTCATTTTGGTAAACCTTGCTCCATCATACATTTCCTCAAGCTCTCTAAGTATGTAATGCGCTGTTTCCCCCCCCGTCCCTCTTGCCTTCAATATATCCTGTGAGTATGAGATTTACCATGCTATCTTTCCTCATTATGTGCCCTAGAAATGTCAACTGTCTCTTCCTGGTGTTAAATATAAGTTTCTTTTATGTTTACTCTTTCTCCAAAACTTCCTCGTTGTTCACATGTTCAGTCCATGGTATTCTCAGTATCCTTCTGTAGAACAACATTTTTAATGCTTCAAGTATCTTCTTTATCTTTGAGGAGATTGTCCATCATTCACTTCCATATATCATAATTTTTCTTGTGTTCTTATAATTTTATTCTTTTCTGGACATAAACTATGAAGAAATTCTTCGAATATTTTCTATCTCCGAGTGCTTCCGTCTATACTTAGCCATTATCAAGGATGATTTAAAAAAAAAATTTAACTGAATATGAAGACTTTTGTATGTGTATATATAGTGATGGCAACATTTTAGTTTTAGTTTTAACTGAAGGAATTAATTGCATGGAACACACACACACACACACACACACACACACACACACACACACACACATACATATATATATATATATATATATATATATATATATATATATATATATATATAAACCCTACGGTGCTTTCGATAGCAGTGCTAGCACGAAGACACAAGTCATTATGGCCGAGTGCTTCAGCGTGCTGGTCTTGTTCAAATTGTTGATCTCTGAAAGTGATTTTCGAATTCTTTTGAAGTGAACAGTCTACCTTTTTAGGGTTCTATATTGTAAAAAAAGACAAAAAAAGACCCCATATGTAGAATTATCTTCTTGAATCAGTTCCTTTATTGATATTTTTACCCAACTTAACAGCCTTTCCGCCATTCTCTCGTGGGAGATCAGATGATCTATCCTATAGAAGTTGATTATCACTCGAACTGACGTCGACCAAATGAACAAAAAAGTGTAGCAGTAAATTCTCTTTTTTTTTTTTATGTGCCGTGTCCTTTCAGGACGTAGGCGATCATGGCTCTCCACTTCCTCCAATCCCTTGTAGCTCTCAATAGGTTTCATGCCTCTACCAACTCCTCCAGACCACGTTCAGTCATTCACTTGCTTAAGCCCGCCAGGTATGTCATGCATTGCTTTCCCTTCTCTCTCTTTCCCTCTATTCGACCTGTGAGTATCTGATTCTCCAGTCCCTCCTTTCTCGTTACGTATCACAGAAATTTCATCTGCCTCTTACTTATGTTAAGTATAAGCTTCCTCATTGTTTGCATCCTCTCCAAGACCTCATCGCTGCTCAAACGCTTGTTCCATGATATCCTCAGCATCCTTCTGTCTCGAGTCTCTTCTTCATCTTTGAGAAGACCGTTCAACATTCGCTGCCGTATAGGAGGAGAGATGTCACGTAGCAGCTCAGTACGCTTTTGAAGTGAAAAGTCTACATTTCTAGGGTTCTATATTGTAAAAAAAAAAAAAAGGACCTCAAACGTAGAGTTCTGTTCTTGAATACGTTCCTTATTTAATTATATCTCTACCGAACGTAAGAGTCGTTCCGCCATCATCTAGTAGGAGAAAACGTGATTTAGCTCATAGAAGTTGATTATCACTGTAATTGGCGTCAACCAAATGAACAGCTCTTGAGCAAAAAAAAAAAAAGTGAGGCTGTAAATTCCTTCCTTTTTCTTTTTATGTGCCGTCTCCTTTCAGGACGTAGGCGATCATAGCTCTCCACTTCTCCCTATCACTCTCAATAAGTTTCATCCGTCTGCCAACTCCCCCTGACATCGTTCTGCCATCCACTTGCTTAAACCCGCTAGGTATGTCAAACGTTGCTTTCCCTTGTCTCGCTTTCCTTCTCTTCGACCCGTGAGTATCAGATTCTCCAAGCCTTCATTTCTCATTACGTGTCCCAGAAATTTCATCTGCCTCTTTCTTATGTTAAATATAAGCTTCCTCCTTGTTTGCATCCTCTCCAAAACCTCATCGTTGTTCACACGCTCGGTCCATGGTATCCTTAGCATCCTTCTGTAGAACCATAGATCCGTTGCCTCTTCTTCATCTTTGAGGAGACCGTTCAACATTCGCTGCCGTGAAGGAGGTAAGATGTCACGTAGCTCTCAATACGCTTTTCGTCAGCCCTAAACGTAAGCTATGTGATCTTTTATATAAATATTTTGAAATTTTGTTTTTCTTTTTATTTATTGATTTCTGAGGGTTTTTTCTTTTTCTATTAAATAGGCCTTGCCTTATAAATATCCGTTGACATCGTCGCTTCGGTCGCAATCGTCATCGCCAGACGACTTCATTTTTTATTTTTAACTTCCGTATATTATAGGCAAAGCTTTTTAAGCGTCATCTTTCCGGACTTGAAAACAGTGTATATATTTATTGTTATGGCTGTTTTCGAAAGATAAGCAGAGTTTTATTTATTTGTTTACATATTAAGCCAGGAGGGTGGGGAATAGGTTGTAAGATATGTCGGTGACTCTCATTAGGAAGAGAGGTTGGTCAAATTCTTCATTTATTATTCCTTCAGATTCGTCTCTCCTCTTTCTCATTATACTCGGAATATATATATATATATATATATATATATATATATATATATATATATATATATATATATATATATATATGGATGGATGTATTCTTTTTCTTATGATATCACTTAAATTTTCTATTTTACTAACATTTAAAAGTGTTGTTTTCGCGCTTTTTCCGTTTTTCTTGTTTCCTCTCGTTTACTTCTTATCCCTCTTTGTCTATCTATATATAAATCTCTCTCTCTCTCTCTCTCTATATATATATATATATATATATATATATGTATGTATTTTTTTCTTTTCTTTGTATCTATCTCGTTCATATCAATCTAGTTAGCTAGCTCCCTATCTATGTATCTATATCTGTTCATATCTATCTATCTCTTAGCCTGTTCATATCTATCTATCTATCTATCTATCTATCTATCTATCTATCTATCTATCTATCTATCTAAGTAACTAATTAGCTACCTAGCAAGCTAGCTAGCTTCCTATCTGTGTATCTATCTATCTCTGCCTGTTCATATCTATCTATGTCTGTTTCTATCTATCTATCTATCTATCTATCTATCTATCAATCTATCTATCTATCTATCTATCTATCTATCTATCTATCACTTGCCCTGTTCATATCCATCTCTCTATCTATCTAGCTAGCTACCTATCTATGTATCTATCTATATCTGCTTGTTCATATCTATCTATCTATCTATCTATCTATCTATCTATCTATCACTTGCCCTGTTCATATCTATCTATCTATCTATCTATCTATCTATCTATCTATCTATCTATCTATCTATTATTCTGATTTCTATCTAAATGTTCAATGTCGTCTCTTTTTTCTTTCTTCAAACATTTCCCCTCATTTTCCCCAACATTTTTTCTTTTTCCTCTTTTTTCCTTTTAGATTTCGACTCTAGTCTTTCTTCTCCTTTTTCGTTTTCCTCTAATCTTCTCCCGACATGGTCCAAAAATTCCTTTCGCTCTTCGCACCCCCACTTTTTTTTTTCTTTCTTTTATTTCGGAGAAATCAATAGAATTCCAGAGAGAAATTCCTTTTGGTGACATGTTACCCGATTCACAAAACAACAGACACGCGAACCAATCAAAACACGTCGTAATCGCCAACAAACGAACAGGTGCCCTCGTTTCGTTCCTTAAACGACCAACCTCTTCTCCGACCCTCATCATTCGGGAGTATGCCTGTTTATTTTACGAACAAAATCACAAGGGAGTCAGATTAGAAGCTGGTGAGGAGCGGAGAAGGGACGACGCTATGAGCAGTCAGTACCATAAGATAGACCCAGATAGTTAAGGAGAGGAAGACGCCATCTATTCATGTCATTTACATTTGGATTTTACAAGAACGAGAAAGTATAAAAAGGTGTTGGTTTTCATATTACGGTTACGATTTTCACCGATTTGGAACTTGTGTAAGAAAAAAGATATCATGAATATATATATATATATATATATATATATATATATATATATATATATATATATATATATATATAGGTAACCACACTCGTCTCGGAAAACCTTCGGTTTCTTGATTTGCTAATGATCAAATGAATTTCGAAGGAAAAAAAGGTTTTAAAAAAAGAAAGAGCTAGAAACATGAACGTCTACAGGTCCAAAGCCTAAAGAACATACAGGTCCAAAGCCTAAAGAAAAAAACCCCGACACGAGTAATCAATTAACTAAAAAAGTGCTCAATATATGTATATATCGTGGTTTTGAGCGTGACCACCTCCTTTATTTCATGTCCTGGGCATGTAAATACGTACCTATCAAGAAGACTCACCTTATGTCTCTCTGATCATTTAGGATTAATTTAAACACACACATGTATTTCTTTGGAATGATTATCTTTATTTGTTTTTACTAACTGTATATTTCATTCATTTTACTATAATCAATCGAAATAAATACATGAAGTAATAAACAAATTAAAAACTGTTCCCGCCAAAATAATAGTTAGAATAAACTACAGCAATCAACCCCAAAATTGAATAAATAACTTTAATTACCTTCCCAAAGCAAAACAAAACTATTAAATAAGCGATATAAACAAATTTTACTACGTTAATAAAAACACCGATTAAAATAAAAAATAAAAAATAAATAAATAAGATACGAAATAGAAATAAAAAATAAAATAAATAATGACGAGCAAAATAATTTAACCCAAATAAATAAACAAATAAAGAACTTCCAGGTAAAATAACCGCCAAAATATACTACCCACAATGCACCACTGAACCGTATAAAAAATATCCGAGAAAAATAACAGCACTCGTGGCCTGATGATTGCGTCAAGCATGAAACAGACTGTCGCCTCTAAGTGTTGACTTCAATGTTCACATGCTCTATCGCTGATATTGAGCACTTTATTCCATAAATATAGCACAGCTTAAGACTATATTTCTTTATATATATATATATATATATATATATATATATATATATATATATATATATATTGCATGTATACCACTTGTATGCATATATATATATAATTTGTTGTTTCAACTTGTTTACACACACACACACACACACACACACACACACACACACATACACACACACACATATATATATATATATATATATAATAGCTGGCTACTCATATTCGAGTATACCAAGCCCTATAGTCAATCCCAATGCGTATGCATGGATGCTCGAACGCCTGGGTGTGTATCTGCACCAAATCTTATGCGCACCCCTGTATGTATGTATATCTGTGTGTGTGTGTGTGAGAGAGAGAGAGTGTGTGTCATCCCAAAACGGACACAGAAGAGGATTTCCCCCTCTCACCACCAAACATAATCAAACACAAACAAACATAAATAGATTATTTTTTTAAAAAATAAACCAGTTTGTCTGATGACCGCAAAAGCGTGAAACCCAGGGGGGGTCACAAACTCATACAACTGAATATTTTAGCTCTATCACCGGACTGTGCTTAAGTTTTATATTTAATTTAATTTTTCGGGGGTTCTTATCATTTTATTCTTCTGTGGACATAAACTATGTAAAAATTCTTCGAATATTTTGTATATCCGAGCGCTTTCAGCTATAATTTTAGCCATTATCAAGGATGATTTTTTTTTTATTTTAAACTTTTTTTTTTACTTTTAACTTTAATTTAGATTTTAATATGTGTATATATACTGATCGCAATATTTTATTTTCACTTTTAACTGAATGAATGAACTGCATAGAATATATATATATATATATATATATATATATATATATATATATATATATATATATATATATATATATATATATATATATATATATATATAGATAGATAGATAGATAGATAGATAGATAGATAGATAGATAATATTAGTGGTCAATATATATATATATATATATATATATATATATATATATATATATGCATAAATTCCCAAGAGGATAGAATCCAGGTAGAACTCAAGTGTCCACGTCAGATAACTGAAGTTATATTTTTCGATTTCTTTTTGAATTTGTAGGTCTGATGAATTTGATCGTGATTACGATTCCAATGTAATAAATTATAACGATTGAATATTAGTGATTTCGCCTTTATATATATATATATATATATATATATATATATATATATATATATGTGTGTGTGTGTGTGTGTGTGTGTGTGTGTGTGTGTGTGTGTGTGGTTGTGCTGTGTGTGTGTGTGTATCACTTAAAACGTTTATTTTCAAGTGACAGCTATCGGAACAATAAATAAAAAGAACGTTACTTTTTAGGAATATATATATATATATATATATATATATATATATATATATATATATATATATAAACACAAAGTGGTGATAAAATTTCTCCCACCAGCCAAGGCTGAGTGACTGACAGATGTTTGTCTTATCTGTTTAGCTTTCGCTAAGGACGAACACCATTGAGTAGATATTACAGTGTCAAGTGATTTTATTACAATGCGGAACCACACTTTTTCGAAGAACTGATGACAGAGAATTATTTAACAGTGTGCCAAAAAAACCAGCCTGTTTTCCTTCTAATATACTTGTTATCACCTAAGATAAAAGTGCATTGCCTTGCTACTTAACATTTAGCTGAGGGGAAGATGGATTCATGCCTTTTAAATGGCTTCATCTCGAAGTGAACAAAACAGAATCTGTTGTGGTTTAGTCAGGGCCAGAAATAAAGACGCAAGAGAGGAAGTGAGTTAAACAAATATGTTAACAGAAACAGTAATACAAAAGAGAGTGTTACAGCAAGAATGTTCGGTCCGACTGTGAGAGCTGACTGCTGGAAACTTCGCACTCCAAAAGGCAGTACCTGCTCCTATTTATAGCTGCGCGAGTCCATTCGTGCGTGGGTAAATTACCATAACAGAATCCATGACATTCCACTTCCTGATAACCGCTATATATATATTAACCGCAACAATTTATTTATTAAAGACATTTTTTTTTATGTTTTATGTTTATGTTATGTTATTTTTTTATCTATAAATAACAACGTTAAACATAAAAAAAATGTCTTTAATAAATAAATTGTCGGACCATGTCCATTTCTTAACATATGACGTCATTTGTTTACATTCGATACGCCAGAGCAGTTATGAATGTACGAGATTCATGGAAGATTGAAGTTTATAAACAGTAAATTCGACCTTGTCTACCGTAAGGTTCTTTTGTACGAGCGGTCAAGGCACGTCAGCGTATATGACGGTTCCGTATAGGATGCAGAGTTCGAATCCTGTCAAAGAACGAATATTTTCTATGAAAATTTCTCGGAAATTCAGGCCGGTAAATGTTATTTAATACTGTTTATCATAAACAGAGCATTTGCTTAAATACTTGTATCTATAAATAACAACGTTAAACATAAAAAAAAATGTCTTTAATATATATATATAAAACAAATGAAAACTATAGACAAAGTTCACGTTCATAAGAAACAGTCATTCATTGGTGCTGACAAACAGGGCCTTTTTTCTCCTTGTGATGGCCAAGATGGCCGGAGCTAGTCGAGGAACCTAATTGTAATAATGAAACAAAAAATATTAATATGCAACCCAGTGTGTCTGAAAGTTTTCAATTTTATTTTTTATTGTTCAAAACACACACACACACACACACACATATATATATATTCATATACATATATGTGTGTGTATGTTTACATATATATATATATATATATATATATACACGTACTCACACATACATACACACACATTACTGCTTTTAAACTACAATTTTCCATTTTAATATTTTCGAATAAATGCGACCTTGCTAACCAGACGATCCTCTGTAGCTAAACTGGTATAGCACTTCAGGCTATATGACGGTTCCGTGTCGGAAGACGCATATTTTCTATGAAAATTTCTCGTACGTTCAGGCCAGTAAATTTCAGTAATACTATTTATTATAAACAGAGTATTTGCTTAAAAATATTTGTGTCTATATAAATAACGTATAACAATAAATATATTCAAATTCGGACTTTGTCCATAAAAAATAATACGTAAATTTAAAACCATGTTTTATACTTAGAAATGTAATCTGAGGAACCAGGAAAAAACAACTCCCTGGGGAAATAAAATATAATCAATGGACCCTGTTTTCTAATTAAATTAATATTTATATAGATATATACATACATAAATACATATATGTGTGTTTGTGTGTGAATGTGTAAAAGATAGAAAAATAGGTAAAATTCTTAAACACACAAATGATTTTAAGATTCCTACAGTTAACGGCAAGAAATGAGCAATTTAAAAGTCACGTGTGCATTTCAATAAAAAGCTCAATTTTTCTTTTATCATATTGTTGACTCCATACAATCCTACATAGCTAGTCAAGATTGAGTCTAACTTAATAATGTTGTATGGATGGAAGTAAAAACTGCATTCTGAGAATAGGATTAATAAAAATCAAATTTCTCACTTAGCTGATTTATGTTATATTCAGTTGTAGGATAGATCACAGTTAACTCTTGACTTGTACAGATTAAGATCGAAGCGATCGAGAAATTATCCTCTCGGGAGTTTGTTCTAAAATGTAATATATATAGTATTAGAGAACAAAATCTAAAATTACCTCATATGGGGGGATAAATCTATTTCAACAGACGAAAACTACATCAGTTTTATTCAACCCTGGTATATAGACTATTACTAGATAGATAGATAGATAGATAGATAGATAGATAGATAGATAGATAGAGCACTTTTATGAACCAGTTTTAATATTTTATATTAGTAGGATCCACTTGAATTATATATTTGTACTATATATATATATATATATATATATATATATATATATATATATATATATATATATGCAACATATCTTCACTCAAGTTGGATTACACTATTATAATATATATATATATATATATATATATATATATATATATATATATACCAGGGTTGATAAAACAGGCGACCTATATCGAAATAGTCTATTCTCCATAGGGGATGATTTGGGATTTTATTTATTAATTATTTCCTCTGTAGTAAATACATTGAGCTGTTTTTATGGATTAGTTTTAATATTTTATATTACTAAGATCCACTTGGATAACATAACAAACGGATTTATATATATATATATATATATATATATATATATATATATATATATATATGTGTGTGTGTGTGTGTGTGTGTGTGTGTGTGTGTCGATTATGGTTGATAAAACCAACCTTAGATAAACATACTCTATCACCGACGTCTCAATTAAATATTCACTCTACTCCAACTATACAGATACATTTCTTGAAGACATTAACTTTTTAAAACCATAGCTTTAATTTCAAAGATTTTTCTACGAAAGGAGATTTTTTAAATTATAAATAATTTCACTTTTTCTATAAAATTAGTTTCATTCAAATTACGTTAAATAAAACAGGTTCCGGTTGAATGGGTCTCAACAAGGAAATACTTTTATCTGGGGCAAAGCTTGCGTAAGTAAAGCAGATTTTGTATATCAGTTTTTCTATAGAATTGCTTTCATTCAAATTAGTTTTAATGAAACAAGTTGCGGTTAAATGAGCTTTAACCGAGAAATCAGTTTATTTGGGGCAAAGCTTGAGTAACTTTGTAACCTTGGGAAGGTTACTGAATAGAATAATCAAACGAAGGTTGGTAATGAACGAGAATACTTAGGACAAGAACAACACGTATAAGATTCGCCAGTGGCACGTAGAAGTAGTAGTCAATAGCTAGAAGTGAGTCAAGTGCATTCCAAAATGAATCTCCAACTACAGACTGCTGACAATATATACCAACTGCCCCACGCTGTCAGATGTGGCACAAGGCCGAATTTAGTGTGGAGTAAGTGTGCTCTTCGATATAGCCTCGTCTGGGGATCCACTCTGCCCGAAGGCAGAGAGTTTGATCAGCACAGCTGGAGACAAATCTCCAACTGCAGGATATCTAACAACCTCCCCAGGCGGTCAGATGTGGCATAAGGCTGAATTTAATATGGGGAAACCGAGACTGTAGGCTCAGTCAAAAATTCCCCGTAGCCGCTGTATAAAATGGGGTCGGGTAGCTGTTTTCCGAGACGATCCTTTGCCTTTCGACATAGCCTCGTCTGGGGATCTTCTCTGCTCGGAGGCAGAGAGTTTGATCAGCACAGCTGGAGACGAATCTCTGTCGGATATCTACCAAGTGCCCCACGCGGTATAATGTATAACTCGTGTCCGTAGGCTCAGTCAAAAATCCCCATAGATCCTGTATAAAACGAGGTAGCTGTTCCCCGAGACGAGCCTCTGCATTTCGACATAGCCTCGTCTGGGTATTCTCTCTGCCCGTAGGCAGAGAGACCAACCAGTGCAGAACCTACAATATTCAAACATTTACATGCAGCACTAATCAACATCTTCTGTTTTTCCCATTCCTGTTCTTTTATTGTCCTTTCTCCTCGCCAACTTTTTTCTGATTTTCTTTCATCCTCTTAGTAACCATGGCCGGAAATTTGGCTGACAGACATTTGTCCAACGAACATTTGGACGATAACATCTAGCCGAACGGACATTTGGCCGACGAACATTTGGCTGACAGACATTTCGCTGAAAAAGTACAAGTAAAAATACTAACAAGCAATACTTTAAGTATTTTAATTAACAGTATTATAAGGTAGAATAAGACTAATAATTACTACTGAATTTCAAGTGATTAAATTACTAAATCTAAATTTAAACTTAAAAGTTTTCTTATTTCAATATTTGTTTATTGAAATTAGTATTTTTGAAAAATATTTGAGTGTATTTGGGTAAAAAGTAGCACCTAATTATTTAAATTCGTATTTAACAGTAAGATAAAAGCTAGTTCATCCCTTTAAGATAATGATCATTATAAGAGAAATTGAAAGATCTTTCATATCGTAAAAACTTAAGATTTTTGCTGTATAAAAATGTGCTTTTTCTCAAAGTACTTATCATCTTACAGTAATATTTGAAGTAAAATATATTATATACAGAATTGATTTTTAAAAAAAGCCTGTCAAAAAATATATATAAATGAATACAATAAATAAATATAAATATATGCAGCAC
Source organism: Acanthosepion pharaonis (assembly GCA_903632075.3). Lineage (NCBI taxonomy): Eukaryota > Metazoa > Mollusca > Cephalopoda > Sepiida > Sepiidae > Acanthosepion > Acanthosepion pharaonis. The sequence continues at coordinate 659,663 of CAHIKZ030005356.1, read as the reverse complement.
ATCACGATAAAGAGTGTGATATACATGTAAGTACGCCACTATATTTTCGGCTAAAAGTTCATTCCGTTAAATGTCCGTCGGTCAAATGTCTGTCGGCCAAATGTCCGAGTACCATTAGTAACTCGATTTAGTGCCATTATCGCCTTAGATGGGGTGAAACAATTAAAATGTCTTTTAAAGTATAGGTATAATTATATGTGCCATTTAGTGCTTGCAGAATTTCTGACTGTCTATATTTCTGAGATGAGGTATTATGTACATTATATACATTATTCCAGAAATTCATACCCAGATGTTCTCATGGCACAGTGAATAAAGGCGTTGGTTAGTTCCAGTGACAGGACCCAAAGATTGTTAGTTCAATACCCGGTTAAGGCAGTGGAGAACTTTCAGAGGGACATTAACAGGAGATAACTGATATCCATTAAATAAGGGACGTGGAACTAGGACAGTCTACCCCAGTGAGCGACGTAAAGGGTTCAGTTCGACATTCCAACCACCTGAAGAAGGCCGAAACGTTGTAATAAATATGGCGACAAAGATGAAGAGAATAGTCCGAATAATGTAAATAAGGAAGAATTTCTGACCTGTGTATAGCCAAAAAATAATGAAATATGACATATTTGGGATTTTATTAATTCCCTCAAATAGCTCATTTGAATGTTGGAACGAAATTTCGCTTTGAAAAATCAGGAAAAAGATTTTACTTTTTCGAGTTCAAATTTATTATCCCGACCATTGCTTAAATTAGTTTGGATTTTGCAATTTATTTTTCTGTTATTTCCATCCTTCATTCAAGCACTCGTAAGGCATCTGTTTGAGTCTAAGAGGCGTTGGCATGTGACTAAACGTTTTGAAATTGCAAAACTTCTTTTTTTCTCATCAACGATTCGGCCTGAAAGGAGAAAAAAATTCTAATGTTCTATACAAACCGTCTAAACTAAAGAAACCTCGTCTTTTATAAGATCCCCATGATAAGAATGTAAGACAACTCCCAAACATTTGATATAACGAATTCTTTTATTCATTGATTTGTTTTTTACGGGTTATCAACCATTCGGAAGTTATTTAAAGCGAGAAAATATGTTTAGATCATAAGAATTTTTTTGAGATTATAATGATTTCGTGATAAATGTCTTATTAGTTAACCCATAGCTGGAGGAGAAAAATGGATTCTTACATTTCACAAGGATATTAGAGCGTCAGTGAATATAACAAACTCAACTGGAATTGGAACTCGGCTCTCCGATTAACAATTCCGAGCCATTATCCATGACACCACTGCACATCCAAGCTTACAGTCACCCATCTAGGTACTGATCAAGTCTGATGTTGCTTAACTTCGGTGATCATACAGGAACCGGTGTTTTAATGTGATGTGGCCATAAGCCTTGTATACATGCAGCCGTGGAGATAATAATGATTTAGCGATACAAGTCTTACTAATTAACCCATAGCTGGGGGTAAAAGAAGTGAACTCACTCCTTTGCTATGGGTAAGAGTATAACGACCAGGAATTCGAACTCGGACGTCCGATTAACAATTCCGAGCCATTATCCATTACACCACCCGCACATCCAAGCTTACATCACCTGCGGTCACCCATCTAGGTACTGACCAGGCTGGAAGTTGCTTAACTTCTGTGATCGTTATGAATCGGTGTTTCAATCAAAATCTCAATCTTCATTCAAGACAGAATACTTGGAATAAGAATACTTTTGCCTTTATTTGACCAAGATATCTTGAAAGAAGGATTAATTGATTTTTTTTACAGCCTATCGACTATTTGTGGGTTATCTAAAGCCGAAACATATGCAATTATTATTATTATTATTATTATTTGTGAATTAATATTAACAAATTTCGAGAATAACAATGATTTTCAGATAAAATTTCTACTATGTAACCCAAAGCTGGAGGGATAGATTCATAAATTCCTCAAAGGTAATTGTGTGTAAATAAAATTAACGAACCCGACTGGAATTTGAACTCGGCTCTCCAGTTTCACATTCCAAGCCGTTATCCATTACTCCTTTACATCCTTTGAAATACAGAAACGTCCTTTCTGATTCAGTCCAAATGATTTGAAATAAAATAATCCTGTCACTTGTTTCACCAAAACGTCTTCACATACATCAACCTTCCCCCTTATTTGACACAGATGACTTAAACTAAGCCGACCTTGTCACACGTTAGCATTCATGCAAAAAAAAATAAAAAAATAAACGGCATCTTCTATTCGATATCTACGACTGGAAATAAGAAGGCCTTATTGCTTGTTTCTTCTCTCCCCCATTATGTCTTTTTCTTGTCTATTTCCCTCCCCCCATCCTGTGTCTGTATGATAGAAGAGTCGCTAGATGTCGTGTTGTTTTTTTCTATTCGTAATCAACGAATAAAATATCTCAGATCGTTCCAAGAACGTCTTATTATCTTATTTAATTTGCTCTCTTGGACATTAATAAAAGCAGAAATTACCTTCAATTGTAAATCTTTTGAGAAAAAAAAAATGAAATATTAACAAAATGACATACTTTCATGCTTCTCTTTCAAATAATCTAGGATGGAAAGTGTGACACCGAAATCTGAAGTCACGCTGGAATATGCCATCCTAAAACTCAACAAAGTATTAAGAAACAAAAAAAAGTTTAGATGGAATCGTAATCTTGCATCGAAAGTATACGCAACAGCAGCACAAAACACGGCGGAATAAATTGATGTTAAGAAACAGAAATTTTTTTATTAGAAACAACGAAAAGAGTGAGTAAGAGAAGACAAAGAGGATGTTCTACAGGAGGATACTGAGAACACCACAGATTGAACGTGTGAGTAATGAGGAAATTTTAAGGAAAAGGAGGACAAAAAGAATATTTGTATATAAAACCAGTAAGAGACAGTTGAACTTTCTAGAAACTCGTAATGAGAAAAGAGGGCTTGGAGAATTTATCACACACAATACATACTGAAGGCAAGAGAAACACAAGGAAACAATGAGGAACTAGATGACGCGCTATTGGGTTGGTGCATAATTATCAGGCGTTTTATAGGCGAGTTATTTGTTAATATAAATTGCCGTTTTGTTTACTTTTTTAATCAAGAAATATTTCTATTCTCAGGTTATAAAAATGCGCCGATAATCGAATCGATAATCATACGTTCCGGAATAATCATTTAAAAAAAATGTTATTGTTGAATGTTAGGTTTCTTTATTCATAACAAATATTGTTTAAAAAACGCCTGATAATTATGCACCGACCCAATAGTTTAAACGGTTAACACATGGACTGTTAGGAAGCAGCCGGGGAGGATAGTATAGAGGTACGCAGAATATTGTGGAAAGGAAGTTGTGGATAACCATAATCTCCCACGTTATCAAGGGACCGGACACAAAGAAGAAGAAGAAGAAGAAGAAGAAGAAGAAATGACATGACATGAAGCAATAAAAATCAAAAAAGTATTTTATTTTATAAACTCTGTATATAAACAATCGAATATAATAGAACAATTCAGTCAATGTTTAACTTATGAGTTCTTATAGCGCAATTGAGGAAGTAGGCTCTTGTGTTTTGATATCCGGTAGGAGAGGTCACTCGTAACCGGAAGTAGAGAATGTAATTCTTGACAGTTATAAACACGTGTTCATTATAATCTTATAGGGGACTGGTATCGAAAGGATTAATAACGACATCCTCTGAACAAACCAATGAAAACAGTTTCGTGACCAGCTTAAAGCATCAACCAGTTGGTAAACGAATTGTTGACACTGCACGTTCAGTCAAATCATGGAATCAAATATAGAAATCTTTCAGTACACCTTAGTATATATTTATATAATAAATGCGAATGTCACTGTGCCAGTGTGTCACACATTTTCAATTAAAGGGACACAACTCCCTAACTTTCAATAACTCATGTTACAGAAATTTTAGATTTCCAAGTTTTCATTACTTACGATTGTTTTCGGCATTTTTTTATGTGATTTTTTGCGAGGAATATTTTTGTACAATAACAATTTTTATGATTTGGAAATAAATTTGAGAATAATCGAAATTAATTGCGAAATCCAGTGAAAGTAGCCCATGAAATAAAAATAATTGTTTGTACGGAAAGTAAGGACCTACGCACATCAACTGACCTTAAATTAAGTGGTGGCAAAAGAATTATGTTTGAACTTTTAAAGCGTAATTTTATATATTAATGTAATATTTAAATGCAGCAATCAGTTTTGAGTTCTTCTGTAATTTATTGTTGACTACCGCATACGACAGCAGTATGCAGTATGTAAAATAGTCAGCTAACAGAGAAGCATGAGATCTTCCAATGCTAAGAATAAGCAAAGTCTTAGGGACTCACAAACTCCTGAACAAGCTGAAGGCCAAATCAAAATCTGCGAGCTTAAACGCCTCCCGCTAGGGCGGATTTTGATCTAGTGTATATATATATATATATATATATATATATATATATATATATATATATATTTATTTCCCTATAGAAAAAAATTCCCTTCATATTCTCTATACCTGATATTGAGCAATTTAACCTGTAATTATAGCATACATTAAAACTATATATATATATATATAGTTAATATTAGTGGTAAATATACACATACATATGCAAAATATATAAATATATATACATAGGTGCACACACATACATGTATATTTTTTGAATAAAAAATTCCAAGTGGATAGAATCCAGGTAGAACTCAATGTCCAGGACAGAGTAAGGATATAATAAAAAGGCTTAAATATAAATATTCCATGGTCATAATTTATTCCATTGGAATCGTAAATACGATCCAATTCATCAGACCTACAAAGTCAAAAAGAAAACAGAAAAAACAACTCCGGAAATAAAAATAAATTTAGAGAAATGTAAATATATATATATATATATATAATTTATATATATATATATATATATAAATATATATATATATATATATATATATATATATATATATATATATATATATATATATATTTATATATATATATATATATATATATATATATATATATATATATATATATATATATATATATATATATATATATATATATATATATATATATATATATTTCTATATATATATATATATTATATATGCGCCGTATTTATTGGAAAGTGCTCAATACCACTGATAGAGCTAACAGATTCAGTTGTACCGATATGAGTTTGTAACCCCGGGTGGGTTTCAAGCTTATGCGATCATCAGTTTGTTATCTTATCCATACAACTCAATATATATATATATATATATATATGTATGTATGTATGCATGTATGTATTAATAAATATACGTATACATACGTTTTGGTGTGTGACATAAATTTTCCTGGTTTTCCAGCTCACCGGGCACAAAGTATATACTATGTTATTATAAAAATACACAGATGTCACATCTGTCACATCTGTCTACCGCTCCGTTGTTTCATCAATAAATCTATATCCCAACCTAACAATATTATATTAAACAAATACATTGTAGCGACTGATATGCTTTTCCACGCCCACAGTTTATTCGGTCGTGAACTTGCTCACATATTTCTTTGATACAAAATCAATAATTGTTCAAATTTTAACTAATCAAACATTTTAGTGCTAAATCAATTTTTTTCTCGCGTTTTCGCTGGGAGCCTATCAATTGCTTTAAAAAAAGAAATTTTTCCACAAGCCGACAGTAGAGTCCAGCTATTTTCGTCTCTCCACACAAATCTACGACTTTACTCACAACATTTCAAACGCACACACAGACACAGATTTTTGTAACACATTATACATATCTCTCTCTGTGACTCAGCCAAGTTCATGGACCAGAACTCTATTAATTCATCTAAAAACATTTCTTAATTAACTGTATTCTATTCTAACAGCAGACTCTATTCAACATAGAATCCTGAACATTCTTATTCAAGAGAAACTCTTTCGAACATTCAATCATAAATCAGAATACAGTTGAAGGGGAACAACTTTTTTTTTCTTAATCGTTACACTTCATTGCGTAATTGTTTTGTATGTTATATTTCAATATATATTTATTTGTTGATCCACATGTGGAGTTTCGTTGATTTTTCTTGAATCGTTAAATATACAATAGATATATGCGCTAAGAAGACGCATCACAACACGTCCAACGTAGGCAACATGGTTAATCTTTTAAAAATGAATGTAACTGCCGAAAAAAAATTACCTGTCCTTTAAGCAGTCAATGTAGGGCTGATAATATTAAATACCGAACTAGCATACAATCCTTGTAAATTTCGTTTCTACCATCAGCGAATGATTTTAGATGAATTATAATCCTTATTTCCACCATTTGTAAACGCAAAGGTTACAAATGGTGGATATAAGGGATATAATTCCTTTAGGCACTTTCCACGGAAACAGCGATAAAGCAGCACCTGTGTGTGTGTGTGTGTGTGTGTGTGTGAGAGAGAGAGAGGTTGGAAAATAATTGATGACCCACACCGTCTCTATAAACACTTTCGGCCTTGTGCCACGCTTAAACAAAAATCACCACAGAACCCAGATTACCCCATTATGCTAGATAGCCGTTGATCCTACAAGAAATTTACTACCCTTCGAGAACCTTTTTTTTTTAAAGTCAGGTTGACCCTGCACAAGGCTCGGGGGCCACTCGAAGTAGAGGGTTACGTTAATATGCTTTTGTACGGATAGGAGGGGAAGATAACGGTTTACCTTAGCCTTGAACAGGTTAAGATTGTAGCGATGGTGGAAACATCCTCTTGGGAGTCGGTTCCACGGGACAGTGGTTCACGGAAACTTCCATCTCACCAAATGGAATACGAAGGGAATGAAGCTGGTTCGCTGAAAGAGGCGTAGTGTGCCTGGTCTTAGCCATGAAGGTTAGAATTGGTGGAATAAGGAATGTCATTCGGAAATAGCGACAGAGCGACGAGAGGCGTGATTTGTTACCCATAAGGGGAGGTTAAGATTATTAGTGATCGATATATAAGGAAGGGTTATGGAAAAGTAATTTTTAAACTACAATTTTCCCCTGATTTCTCTCGAACGACCATATCTGCTCAAAGCGTATCTTAACGTAAACAAATGACAACATATATTATGAAATGAATTAAGACAGACAATTATTTTAATATATTCGAAGCTGCGTGAGTGGAACTTCCATCTTATCAAACGGAATATGAAAGGAATGAGGGTGGTTCGCTACAATGGGCGTGGCAAGGTTAGAACTAGTAGAAATAAGGAAGGTAATTTGTCTGGGCCCTTTCCACGAAAATAGAGATAATAAGCAGCGAGAGGCTTGCTACATCCAGAGAGAGAGAGAGACAGAGAGAGAGGATACAAAGCAGGAAACATAAAACAATAATAATAATAATAATAATAATAATAAATTACTACACTTATATAACCTAGTCTACCCTGTGGAGAAGTTAAGATTATTAGTGATCGAGGAAGCATCGTCTTGGGAGTCTGTTACGCAAAGTAACAGTTCTGTGGAAGAAGCAGCAGTAAGAACGACACTTTTGCCTTACTAATGGATTACGGATCGGAAGATTCCGCTCTGATGTCGCGGCATGGCGTATCCTGGCTGAGATTGGTTGAATTAAGGAATATAAGCTGTCTGAACATTTGCCATGAAAACTAGCAACAGAATAACAAAGGTCTGGTAATGTTTCGTCTCTAGGGAAAAGGTATGGAAAGTAATGCTCCCAGCTTTCTGTTCCTTTTTTTTTTTTTTAACGACTTATCATGCATTTCTATAGCCGAACTATTACAGATCAGATTTATATGCAATAAGTTTTAACTGCGGCCGAGGGACAATGCTTCAAATTTAAAAAAAAAATACACCAGCGAAAGAAGAATTTAAAGTGGTGTAATTGTAAATGAAAAGAGAAATCTGGTAGTAATAGTTACAAGGCAAAAGTAATGTGATTTTTGTGTCGATAGGGATGAATTGTTTTTCTTTTCTTCTTTTTTTTTTTCAAGTGCCGCGTCTTCACTCCATAGTGGGGGTACCATGTAAGATTTTGTTTTCTTCTTTTTTTTTTTTTTTTTTTTTGTAAATATCAATGAATATTTAGAGAAGTGGTTCTTAACCATCGTGTCGCAGTATACCTGGGTGTCGCGCGATCCTTAGAAGTGTTCCCCGAAATATTATCGCGGCATATATATATATATATATATATATATATACAAAGAATAATCACACATAGAATTAATCAGAAGTATCAATGCGATTATTGGCGACATCCATCGCTAGAAAACATTTAGAAAACTACAGACAACAAGTTTTTCTTCAAGGATCAAAACTCGCACTATGGATGAACAGGATATTAATGCATATATTATGTTTTCTAGCGATGGATGTCGCCAATAATCGCATTGATACTTCTGATTAATTCTATGTGATTATTTTTGTATGTAAATCATATGCTGCCTAATGTTTTATGTTTATATATATATATATATATATATATATATATATATATATATATATATATATATATATATATATATATATATATATATATATATGTGTGTGTGTGTGTGTGTGTGCGCGCGCGCACTCGCGCGTATGTGTGTGTTTGAGTGTGTGCGTAAGTGTGTGCCTGTGTGCGCGCGCGTGTGTGTGTGCGTAAGTGTGTGTGTGTAAGTAGTAATGGTACGGCTTTAGTATTTGAATAAATAAATAAATAACTTTCATCCGACATTAGCCAAAAAGGCCTTATCAGTTTTATTGCAGTTTTCTACTTCTTATTTATATGAATCAGGATTCTTGACCCTAAATGACATCAAAAATAAGAATCGAGAAAGACGCCGTTCAACTGAAGAATAAATGGCGGTCTGTATCTCACACATTCGACCAAACATTGAAGAAATCACGAAAAAAACAAAAACACCAGGCACATGTTTCACACTAAATAAGCTGCACAAATAATTGAATAGAAACATTGAAATAAAGCAATTTCATAAAGAGTGTTCCAATAACTTAGACCGATTTTAAATGTGAATTAAGTTTAAGCGTCTAATGATTTTTTCTTTTTCTTTTAGATTTGGCGGACATTTGGGCGATATTTTCACACATAATTGCCATGTGTTAAATAACATGATCCAATAGAGAAATAAATACATTTTCACCAATAACACGGAGTTATTTAATACTGACTTTTAATCCGTCTTAATGAAACACCTTTATATATATATATATATATATATATATATAAGGTCAAAACTGGGAAACAAATGAGCAACCTGTACTCTCCCTTACACATAAATATATATAAGTAATTAGATAATTCTTTAATCCAGTGTTATTTTTTAGTAGTATTATCATTATATTTAGTGTTTACACGTGTTTGAGTAGGCATCCCTGCGTTTCATATTAGTGTCTAACAGCTTAGATGTCGAAAGTCTTAAAGAAAATGTGCCTCTCGACAGATTCGATTCGTGGTAAGCGACACATTTTCTTAATATAGATATATTTAGGCAGTATATCTTCATTAAAGCATGTTTCATTGAATAATATCGATATATTATGCGTTGTATTTTTATAATAATCCTTTGTAGTTGTGTAATTAGATTTTTGATATTTAGTTGAAATTCATCAAGGAAGGTGTCGGAGTTTTTTTAACACGTAAGTTCGATCATCCTCAGGGGTGAATGGCAAAGACAATCTTATTGTAACTGTAATCATTGTGATAGTGATTTTTTGTATATATATATATATATATATATATATATATATATATATATATATATATATATATAAAAAACAGTTGAAACCGAAGCTGAACAAAATAAACGACTTTCCATACTTAATACTTCTCGTTTTCACTCTCACGTGGTCATGTGTGACGTCACGAGCTGCGCCGCGATTTTGGCTTCCGCGTCCCGTATACACAGGTTTGTTGTTGCTTTGAAATTTTATTTTATTGTTTCGTCCGTGTATTGTTTGATATATTGAAATGTAATTGTCATCTTTGATAATGGCTTATTTAAGCCGAAAGCTTAGATTGGATTTAAACATGTATCAATATGGTGATTTCCTTTCGTCTTTCAATGATAATTTTATTAAGCTTATCAGACAATATGAAAGGAACTTAAAATAAATAGACAAAGCTTGTCTATATTATTTAATGAAACATGCATTAGTATATATATATATATATATATATATATATATATATTATTTACATTATTCGGATTATTGTCCTCATCTTTGTCGCCATATGTATTACAATGTTTCGGCCGTTGTACACACCGGCCTTCTTGAGGTGGTTGGAATTTCGAACTGAACCCTTTATTTTAAAAAATATGTATCAATATTGTGATTTTCTTTCTTCGTCTAATGATAATGTTAGTAAGCTTATCAGACGATGGGAAAAGAATTTACATAAAATAAATAGACAACACTATATTATTAATGAAACATACATCTCTCTCTCTCTCTCTCTCTCTCTCTCTCTCTCTCTATATATATATATATATATATATATATATATATATATATATATATATATATATATAACGATAACGATTTGGGAAAATATTCTTTCATTATTTATCATGTCAAAACCAAACTTTCAAATTGAATGTTATACCACTCTTCCAAAATAGCCCTGCCCTAATGTATATATCCTCTGCCTAACAATCGAGGGGTCACTTTTTTTTTCTTTCAACGTATCTATAAACTTTGAAGACGTATACCTCGAATGTATATGACACAACGGAAGCGAGAAGATTACAGGAAGTCCTCTTGATCTTTACACGGATGGAAATTGTTTTTAAATCGACGATCCAACATGACTTTAAGTCTCGAAATACTGCAATTAAACCCGTGAATGCTAAGATCTTTTTAACAAATCAACGGCAACAGAAAGACGGTGAAAGAAAGCCGATAATATTTTTCGTTAAATACAGTCAGGTTTTGAAGTGAATCAAACATATCAACCTCGGAACAGATCGAAATAAATAAAACCGCGGTCTATTGTCTCTCTCCTGTCCCTTGTCATGCATAAATCTAGATGCATTTTAAAGTTTGCTTGCAAAGTGTGAACGCTACCGGATTGGCCACTTTCGAAGATTTACGGCCGGCCAGGTAAAGGGACATCAGACTTTATTGTTGGTTTGCAAAACTTGTGTGTTTTATTACGAGAGCAGTTGGCATACTTCTGTTGACTATTCTTTTCTGGTTTTTCTTCACAACTTCTGAAAAGCTGTTACCGACAGAAAGAAGCGAACTATATTGACAGACCTGCCAGCAACCATAGTCCTGGGAAAGACACTCTCTATTTCAGTAGCTATTTCGTAAGCCTATACGTGGGCACTTGGAATCATTTTAAAGATGCTTTCTATCATAAAAAAACTCAGTGAATGTTTATAATTGTATTCAATATAAATATTCATTTTTATATTTATTCACCCCCTCCCCACAGACAAATTTTATATATGGAAACTAGTTAAGACTACATAAAGACATTGAGGTATTATGGGGATTGTGTAGTAAGAATTGTAAGTAAGAATGTGTTGTTTTGGTATAAGGAATATTGTAGTATGTTTGGGTCAGTAATCGTGACTAGCTAAATTTAAGATAAGACAAATTAAAAGACAGCCTTACTCCATCCCCCATTTGGCCTTGTGCCACATTTTTGTATGATTCAAATTACTTTCTATCATAAATTCTGATATCCAACACTTGATCGATTGATCGATTTTTTACGGCCTTATCACCCCAAGTTATTCCAAAATATTTTCAGATTGTAAGAATGTTTTTTCTTTTTTAAAGATAATAATGTTTTAGTGATACAAGTCTTACTCATTAACCCATAGTTGGGGGGAGGAGAGTTGGATTCATAATTTGCTCGTAAGTGAATATAAGAAGCCCACCTAGAATTTGAACCTGGCTCTCCGATTTTCAATTCCGAGCCGTTATCCATTACACCACCCGCATATCCATGATTTCAACACCTGGTATTCCCAAGTGGTCCGTCATCTCGGTAGTGACCAGCGTTGACGTTGCTTAACTTCCACACTTTCATAGTAATTGTTCTGGTAAAATTTTGTCTATGCTACCTAGAATTCAAGCGCATTACTAGATTGGCGCTCAGATCTCATCGTTTTATATTTGAATTGGTTGCATGTCACCGTAAGTTCTATGCTAAGAGTTTCTTTTCTCGCCTGTGGAACTTTCTTCAGGCTTCTTGCTTTCCAGCTAACTTTATTCTTCAGAAATTCCAGTGCAATATCAATTTTTATCGTCTGTCTTCTTGATTTTTCTTTTATTGCTCTAGCTCCTTGATAATGCTTTTCTTTTCTTTTTTTTATTCTTTCACACTCAGTAACCCCTCGTGTATAAGTGGCTTGGTTGCCTTGCTTGTGATTAAAAATAATAAAAAAAATTTTCTCTTTTGTCGGCAATCTCTTTTTTAAGCAAGAAAATGGATCGGTCTATATTTCTGAGATGAGGTATTATGTATACTATTTACATCATTCGGACTATTGTCCTCATCTCTGTCACCATATTTATTTCAACGTTTCGGCCCTTCAGTATCTGTCTATATTTCTGAGATGAGGTATTATGTACACTATTTACATTATTCGGACTATTGTCCTCGTCTCTGTCGCCATATTTATTTCAACATTTCGGCTTTTCAGTATCTGTCTATATTTCTGAGATGAGGTATTATGTACACTATTTACATTATTCGGACTATTGACTTCATCTTTGTCGTCATATTTATTACAACGCTTCGCCCGTTGTCACTCCGGCTTTCTTCAGATGGTTGGATTGTCGAACTGAACCCTTTATTTCGCTCACTGGGGATTTGATAATTGTAATTAAGTAATTCATCGAGTCTGAAAGAAACCTCTACAAAATGCACAAAGCCTTAGACGGCCGTTTCGTCCTTTCTTTGGGACTCATCAGCAGTGCGCATCCACTACCGAGAATTGAAACCCTGACAGGTTATCATGCAAACGTCATACCAACTGTTCCAACGGGCCTCGGTGACGAAGAGGTAGCAAATCAGACTCAATAAAATACCGCTCGCTCAAATATTCCGTGGTGGAACTCAACTGAAATTTTCTATAACGATAGGACTGTGCCCCCAGGAAAAAAAACTCTTGACGATCAAAGATTGGTAGGTGATCTCTCTTTCGATCTCACACTAACTTCTCAGTGGGGCAAAAACTGGCTGGTTACATTCAATGGCTCTAAGACCAAACTAGTTACATTCCATCATCGTTGATCAGACTCCGAACTACCGCCAGTCACGATGAACTGTTCCCCCGCCTCGTGAGAAATCTTAATGACTTGAGAGTATACTGGGCCTCAAACTCACAACCGACTTCAACTCATATACGATCCATTGCTAAAGACGGAGTCCCACTGTACCGCTCTAGTAAGTACCTGACTCCTCATGCTATCTTCTACAATTATAAAAGCCAGAGCAGGTCGAAAATGGGGTACTGTTGCCATATTTGGACAGGAGCTGCCCAGATCTCACTTTCCAGTTTTTTGGCTTGTTAACCATAACGCATCAAAAACAAAACTGCTCTCTATTACTCGCCAAAGAAAACCATCCCTGCCCCCCCCCCATTAGAATGCTTGACGCTCAACTCCACGAGAGCACCTCTTTGCGACTGCTCGGTCTCACATTGTCTGCTGATCTGAGATGGAACAAATACATTGAGTCAATAGCTTCGTCCACCGCAAGGAAAGTTGGCTCCCTGTGCCGCGCCAGGAAATTTTTCTTCCCGGGGTCGATCTTTCTAATCTACAAATCAGCCATTCGCCCTTGCATGGAGTATTGCTGCCATATATGGTCTGGAGCCCCTTCTGTTTGTCTCAAGGTCTTTGATAAAATCCAGAGACGGATATGCAATGTAATTGGCTCTGATATGGCATCTCGTCTGCAGCCGCTCTCCCACAGACGTGCCGTTGCCTCCCTCTGTCTTATTTACAAATACTTTTACGCTCCGATGAGTTGCTTTCGCTGGTTCCCAAACTTCATGAATTTAAGCGTTCTACTAGGCTGGCATCTCGCTCTCACCCTTTCACTGTCAAAACTGTTAAATGTAGCCGTCTCTTCTACTCCAATAGCTTCATGTCTCGCACTTCTCGCCTGTGGAACTCCCTCCCCATTTCTTGTTTTCCTGATAGCTATAATCTCCAACTATTCAAATGTAATGTCAATCGGCATCTCCAGATGCCCTGATCTATCCCTTATCCTTCTCTTCATCCTTTCCTCTATCATTCCTCTTTGCTCTAGCTCCAACTCTGTAACTCATGTGTGCTAGTGGCTCTCCGCCTTGCTTGGGGTGAAAGGCTTAAAAACAAATAGAGTTCAAAAGCGTCCCCGAGTCCTTGTGGGAGAAAAATAATTCCCCTAACCCCAACTCCAACCTCTCTCTCTCTCTCTCTCTCTCTCTCTCTCTCTCTCTCTCTCTCTCTCTCTCTCTCTCTCGTAAGCCGGATGGGATGAGTCTGTCACTGCTCTATCGTTACTTCCTTGGTCCCTTTAATTCAAAGCTTCACGGCTAGGACCCACCGTGTCACTTACATCTTAGCAAATCACCCACATTACCCCCGTATTTCATCGGTGAGAAGTAAGTTCCACTTGAACAGCTTCTTCCCGTAAACCACTGCCCAGTGGAACAGGCTCCCAAGATGATGTTTCCCCGATCACGGTTCAAGTCTAAAGTTAACCGATACCTTCCCCCCTCCTATCCATATAAACTACCCCTTAACATAACCCTCTACCTCAGTGATCCCCAACATGGGGTGTATGTCCCACCGGTGGCTCATGGTAATATTTTGATGGGAGCGGCGTAGGATGTGCACCCTTCGACTTAATATACTAACGTGAGCTCAAATTTTATTTTGCATTATTATTTCATGATTAAAATTATCAAAGTATATTACATAATAAGCTTTCATCCAAATATTTTATATTTCTGCCTTTCATTATTTACATTATTCGGATTATTGTAAAATTGTAATGTAAATAATGTACATAATACCTCATCTCAGAAATATAGACAGACTCTTTTGCCTTTCAGTTCTAAACTCTCATATGAACGTTATACATGTCGTCCAGATTATTTCTAAAGTACGAGGTGTGTTAGAATGTCGCCTTAGTGCTGTAAATGATTTAAAGTTATTGAAGAAAAGAAATGAACTGGATATCACTAAACGAGGAGACTTGAGATTTAAGCTGACTAAATTAGTGCCTAATATAAAATCTATCGGTAGCAGGCACGACGCACAAGGATCTCACTAACAGTCATTTTGTGATGAGCTCAGATTTCATTTTGCATTATTATTTCATGATTAACACATTCAAAAGTATATTCCAGAATAAACTTTCATTCAAATATTTTATATTTCTACCTTTCAGTTCTCTATTATATGTTTTGAAATTATATATATATTTAACTGTCTTTATCTTTTAAAATTTTTCTCTTTCATGGACGCCGTGGTCTTTGGAGGCTTTTTAAGAGATCAAGTTAATGACCTTTTTAAGCTTCCTTCACGTGAATTGCAGTAAAATTTTGAATATGTAAGATTTAAATATTATAGGGGGGGGCACTAGAATTTTAGTAATACCAAAATGGAGCATGACCCCAAATCAGCTGGGAACCACTGCTCTAACTTGAGTGGCCTCCAAGCCTCGTAGAGGGTGAATCTTGCAGTATAATAATAATAATAATAATAATAATAATAATACCTTACGAAGGGCTTTATCTATGTAATTTAATTCTTTTTTTTTTTTTTCTGTCAGTGGAAAGTGTCATGACGCCATTTCTAACCTTAGGTCCCTGGGCGGGACCCGGAAAGAAATGTATAAACGCCAGAAATCAAAGAAAATAAAAATAATAATCAAAGAAAATAAAAATAATAATAAATAAATAAATAAATAAATAAAAATTCTTAAAATCTAAAAATATTTTGTGGCTTTAAATAAACTGCAGAGAGTTGATAAACTGTAAAAACGAATCAATCAATCAGTCAGTTAGTCTTACTGGCAGCTATACATTCTGTCATCTTACAGTTTATGATTAGTCCTTTTTGAAAGTTATGGTGTACAATGTGCTATTCGTAATCTTTTTTGTGCAGGGACCTCTTAATTTTATTTGTATGTACATGAACGAAATTCAGCAGTTCAGCTTCGCGGTCATGTCATTGATATAAATTCTATTTTTAAGTGACATTTTCTCTCGGTCTGAATTCAGAATGGATATCTGTTATTTAATATAAAAAAAAAATTCGCCTTTGAATTGTATGTATTTATACAACGTGACTTCTCATCTACTGCTGGGTCCGCTTTAAGAAAGTTAGAATTCAATTCACTAAATTCTAAGCCTTTTCTCTCTCTCTCTCTCTCTCTCTCTCTCTCTCTCTCTCTCACTCTTTCTCTCTCTCTTTCTTTCTTTCTCTTTTACTTTCTCTTCTTTAATTTTCTCCTTTTCTCCCCTTAACCCGAAAATAAATAAACTCTAGACCGTGGCGTCGATTTTTTTAAAGTTTAACTAAATACACCCAGCAGCGTTCCATAGTGAAAGTCATTTCCCGTATGTGATATCTTTAACAAGAAGAGACTACATTCTAGAAAATTCTTCTGTAGATTATATTAACTGCTGAAAAGTTTAATTCTTCTAAGAACAGACTCTTTTTGGAGAACCAGAATGGGTCGTCTTGTAACTGAATTCAAGCAGCAATAAAAAAAATTGTAGAAATCTTTAGACAGCATTAAAAGAATTTAGTTTTTAACTAAATTCATTCGAAAATACCGCCATTTTTTTACCATACTACAGTGTAACCCGGATATAAGAGACCCTGATATAAGAGAAACCCGGATATAAGAGAGATTTTCTCTGGTCCCAAATTAGAGCCATACTTACCTAAACAAAATAGACCAAACCCGGATATAAGAGAAACCCGGATATAAGAGACTTCTTCTCTGGTCCCGACAACTCTCTTACATCCGGGTTACACTGTATAACAATTATTTTTTACCATTCGACCATGATTTGAAGATTGCTGCCACATATAAGCTCGTGCTTCTGCTGTATATTTAGAGATTCTTGAAACAATCCAAAGAAGAGTCTGCAATGTTATTAGATCTGACCTGGCATCTCGGATTCAGTAACTTTTCCCCTCCGCCGTAACGTAGTTTTCCTATACCTGTTCTATAAATGCTTTCATTGTAATTGTTGTGATGACCTTTGCCCTGTGGTAGATCGACTTTATGAATTTAAACGCAGTACGAGATTTGAGGAATAAACTCATCCTTTTACAGTTGAAACGACCATATGTAACCGTAAGTTCTATGCTAACAGTTTCTTCTCTCGCATTTATCGATTGTGGAACTCCCTTCCGACTTCTTGCTTTCCAGTGAAATTTGATCCTCAAAACTTTAGCTGTAATGTCAATTGTTATTTGTATGTGGTCCTACAGAAGGATGCTGAGGATTCCATAGACCGAACATATGAGCAACGATGAAGTTTTAGATAAAATAGAGATAAAAACGAAACGTATCCTTAACATCAGGAAGAAGCAGTTGACATTTCTAGTGCACAGAATGAGGAAAGAGGGTTCGGAAAATCTAATACTCACAGGAGATATTGACGACAAGAGGGACAGAAGAAAACAACGTATAACATAAAGAGCTTGAGTAAATGGATAGCGGGACAAATTTTAGGATAAATAGCAAAAAGAAAAACTTATTAAACTACAAAGGGCAGGAAATTGTGGAGAGCCATGATCACACACGTCCTGAAGAGACAGGGGACAGAGAAGAAGAATGATTTTGAGTAAATGGTTGACGGGACAAGGATTAGGAGAGATAAAAAGAAAAAAAATATTAAGAGTTACAAAAGACAGGAAATTGTGGAGAGCCATGATCCCACACATTCTGAAGCTTTATTGAGAGCTACAAAGGTAGTACCATGGAGAGCCATGATCGCTTACGTCCGGAAGTGACACATCACATAAATAAGATATTCAAATACGAGCGGATAATCATTAAATATTTCAGCCTTTCCTGTATGGCTTCTTCCACTCATAGTAACTGCTATCGTGAGCATTCCTATGTAACACGCATCTCGCTGTGTCTTCACAGATTTGATCATAATCTACATTTCAGCCATCATCATGCTTATTCGACAGCAGTCAGATCATCGAACAATTGTGAACGATCCTTTCTTTATATGTATAGTATAGGCTACACCAGGGCTACGTTTCAGCCAGTTTAATAAAAGCAATGAAAGAAACTGAAAACTGATTTTCTTTTTTAAATTAACTGTTCTTTCTTTTTTTTTTTTTCTTTTTTGCGAATTCATTTATCGCATTTTTGTAGGAATTACCAACAACACGCTGTACCATTTTCTTCTTCAAGAAATTTCTTCTTCAAAAATTTTGGAGTCGGCTGCTTTTTTTCCTATGAAAAAAGCAGCCGGCTCCAGAATTTTTGTCTTTTACTTCAATTCTCATTCACTCAATCTTCTCCCACTTGTCCTGGATATTACGATAAACTACTTTCGACAGCAAACACTCTGATCAGGAAGTTTTGAGTAGCGTTGACCACCTCTAAATTGCTGTTGCTTCCAGGTCCACCTTGACCCGGGGTCGTAGCACCTGTTATGGTCCCTGCTATGTGTAAATAGTGAACCCCTCCAATTAGGGTCAAAACATGAAAATATAAAAATGAATTTTTTAAAAATTACCACCAATACATTTTTGGGGAAAAAAATACCAATGCTGACAAAATAAAATCCTAGCATTAAATGACGCCTATGATGTTGATATGCCTTTAAACAAACAAACCAAAGCATCGTCTCTTACTCATTTTGCCCTCGTTCTCAGTAAATGCGCATAGAACTGGCACGACTATAAAGAGGCTGAGTCCTTCTATGCTTACGGTAAATTGTAGAAATGGAGATTTTATTTGCTACGAGATCAAGGCAGATAATAAAAATGATAATTAATTTTTTTTTTTATTGGAAATAATATTTATCCTTGAAAGACTCTAAAGGATGCAATGCAATGAAACTGGTTGATATGTCGTGTGACCCAACATAATTTGTTACTTAAAATATTGTGAACGATACATTTTCTTAGATTATCACTTCGTTATAAAATCCGTTTAAAAATCAAGTGGATGTTGATTTAACAATTATAGCAGTAAATCAGGAAGAATGTTGATGAAAAGCAAATGCACTGAATTTAAAATAAATATAAAAATACTCTCATCGAATAAAAGCGAGCGTTTATAGTATTGCAGGAAATTCCATCTTTTATTGAAATCCGTAAACCAAAACAACGTAAATTGCGGTGTACAAGGTCGACACCTTAACACATGTCTACAATTCGTCCATGCTTAAAATATAGCAACCACGAATTTTAAAGCTCTTGCTATATATTTAGAGATTCTTGATAATATCCAAAGAAGAATCAGCAATATTATTGGTCCTGATCTGGCGTCTCGGATTCCCGCCGCCGTAAAGTTGCTTCCCTTTGCCTTTTCTATACATACTTTCATGTTCGGATGAACTCTTCGCTATGGTACCTAGACTTTAGCAATTTAAACGCAGTACTAGACTGGCAACAAGGTCTCATCTATGTACTGTTGAATTGTCTAGATGTAGCCGTAAGTTATTTGTTAATAGTTTCCTTTCTCGCACTGCTTGCTTGTGGAACTCTCTTCTGATTCGATGCTTTCCAGTCAACTTTAATCTTCAAAAATTCAAATGCAGTGTCAAATGTCTTCCTGATTACTCTTATATTCATCTCGCTCCTTAATAACGTTTCTGTTTTCTAATTCTGTCACACCAGTAAGCACCCCTGTGTCTTAGTGGTTTTATTGCCTTGCTTAAGGTAAATCCGATTAATATATATATATATATATATATATATATATATATATATATATTGAAAAAATCTGCCGTATTTATCTTACCATTTTGTTATTCTATGTAAATACATTTATAACATAACTATAGGACAATTAAATTGAGTATCGTAAATTACAGCGTAAGAGTCGACTTAGTGTACAAGTCGACCTGGTGTATAAGTCGACATTTTGATTTTTAGCTAAACATTCTGGGTTAGGCTTATACCTACCATATAGATGGTTCTTTAAATATAGAGCAAGCTACTAGTGGCCCAAAACTGTTGCCTAGCGTTGGCTACAGTATAATGAAAAATCAAAAAGCTGAAATTCATTAGCGTAACTTGGGGCGTACAAGTGGGCCTGGCATACAAGTCGACCACAAGATTTTTAACTCCAAAGTCTGAGTTATGCCTATATCTACCGTGTAGTTTGACCCCCAAGCATAAAACAAAATGGCGGATCAGCTATACATTTCTTGTATGTTACCCGAATCGACATACGCAGCAGGATCTGCCTCAAACAATGTCAGAATTTGCCGAGATGTGATCAAACTGGTGCGCTTTTGACCAGGCGTCAGAAGACGTGGCACCCAACTGGCAAAAACCTTCATCATGCCAAGTTCATTGCGCAGAATATTCTCAACTCTCACACGGGATAACATTGGCTATTTGATTTATAGTCAATCCCCTGTCATCCATCAGCATGTGGCGAAGATGATCAATGTTTTCCTAGGTGGTGGCAGTTGACCTCAAGATTTTTAGCTCAAAATTTTGAGTTAGGCCTGTACCTACTGTATAGGTCGAGCCCAAAACATACTGTAGGCTGTCAGCGGCCCAAAACTTATCCCTACTGGCAAATGAAGGTAGGTTACGGTATAAGATAACCTGTGCCTAAACAACATAGGGTCAAATTATTTACCTGTATATTAAGACACTAACCCTAATACTTTTGTATAGTCAACAAGCTACAACTCACACCGATAGGTACCGTATATTGTATTGGTATATCGTAGCGAACATTTAAATATTCGCCAGGCCTAATGATAAACACATTAAAGGCAACATCAACTCCTATAAATTATAACTGTCATTCCTATCATGAAATTGTGCAGATGACACTTATACCAAACTTAGTTGTCTGAATGGCCGCCTGAGTTAAACGGCGCCTCGGTCAGTGTTTACACTTAGTGTATCAGCAGTTGGACGCGATGTGTGCTGTAGCGTTAATAGAATATTGAATTTGTGTTACTAGTTTATTATTTAATATTAATTTCTGTTTTAGAATGCCAAATATGTTCACCAAACACATGTTGTAGGGGGATATTTTTGTGGCAGCCTGCTGGAGTTAGGCTAAGTGATAGACAGTAATTAAGAGTGCTGTCACAGTTGTTTACAACTGAGTGGTAAAGACTCGACTTATATGGCGGGTATAAACCCGCCATATAAGTCGATTTGGAAATATTTTTACGCTGGAAATCTCGACTTGTACGCCGCAGTAATCAAATAAAACTTGTGTATCGTTTATTTGCATGTGACGCACACATTGACAAAAACATTCATAAAAACTTTTTATTTGCTTTTTATAGTGATAAAATGAGTTGTATACGCTGTCCATTTAGACAAAACTTAGCGTTTTTATTTTTATTTTTATCTGCTTTGACGCAGCAAATTTAATTATTCATCAGAAGTCCAATTCGTATTCTATAAATTTTATTCCATTAACGAAAGAATGTAACCAGAACCTTTAACTGAAAACGTCGTCGTTTGCTGAGAAATACTAATAAAAATATAAAAAAGCAATAATAATAATTGCTGGAAATTCACAATTATTTTATAGAGGAGAGTATTGTAATTTATATTAATAATAATAAGATGGAATCAAACTAGTCATAAAATAATAGTAATAAGGAAGAGTGTATAGAGCCAGAGGGTTGGGATAAAAAGCAACAATAATAAGATAGAATAAAACTAGTAATAAAATAATAGTAATAATGAAGAGTGTATAGAGCCAGAGTGTTGGGATAAAAAGCAACAATAATAAGATTAAATAAAACTAGTAATAAAATAATAGTAATAATGAAGAGTGTATAGAGCCAGAGTGTTGGGATAAAAAGCAACAACAATAAGATGGAATAAATCTAGTAATAAAATAATACTAATAATGAAGAGTGTATAGAGCCAGAGTGTTGGGATAAAATCAACAATAATAAGATAGAATAAAACTAGTAATAAAATAATAGTAATAATGAAGAGTGTATAGAGCCAGAGTGTTGGGATAAAAAGCAACAATAATAAGATGGAATAAAACTAGTAATAAAATAATAGTAATAAGGAAGAGTGTATAGAGCCAGAGTGTTGGGATAAAAAGCAACAATAATAAGATGGAATAAATCTAGTAATAAAATAATAGTAATAATGAAGAGTGTATAGAGCCAGAGTGTTGGGATAAAATCAACAATAATAAGATGGAATAAATATAGTAATAAAATAATAGTAATAATAAAGTGTTTATTGAGCCAAAGTTTGGGGATTATAAAGTAACAAGAGGAATCTGGAAAAATTATAATAAAAAAATAGTAATAATTAAAATTATCTCGGTTCAAAGTGTTTGGATAAAAAGCAACAATACTAAGACGGGATTATTTACAATATTTATACTTAAGAAGGATTAGCAAACGTTCTCTGATTTCGATACATCCGAAAGCTCATACCTTTTTCTGAAGACAAAAAATAAAAGTTTTCTGATATAATTCCCGCAATTTGAATATTTTTCCATGTCCTGTAAAGGAAATAGAAACAAATAACTTCATCTTGTTTTGCTAAAAGATTTATTTTCCTCCATGAAATTACTTTTTCCAGATATTTTTTCTTTGCGCTCGTCTGTACGTTGAGCTGGCGAAATAGTGAATTTAGCCATGACATGTTTTTATAGCCCGAAATAGACTGAAATTTGTTTGAATTCACCTTCGCTTGGCGAAGATTAAATGAATTCGCCAGATCTTGGGTGGACATAAAGTTTCTTTATTGACCAACGCTGAGTATTTGTTTCTAAACATTATTAAACAAGGCACAGACCTCATTATCCCGGGTGAGGGCGATTAGTGCCATTAGGATGTACGTATCAATGAACTGCAGAACAGTGATTGGAAGGGAGAGTACAAAGGTAAACACGACTTATAGATACAAAGAGTGGGAAGTTGTGAAGAACCCTGGTCACTCCTGTCCTGAAGAGACACGTGATATATCCATAGCTACAAGAAAATTGAGTCAGAAGTTATGCTTGAGTAGGGATGTATTTTAAGGCAAAATCTCCTTATGACATGAAAGTTAATTGCGGCAAACAATCTGACTTTTTGAACTGTGACCGACCAACTTACACATTGTAAATATCGACCAATGAATTAATGTTTGTATAATAAATGCTGTGAGTGGACAAGTGAATTCAAATGAAAGTGTGTTTTTTGATGGAAAAAAAGAGAAATGTGAAAGAAAGAAAAAGAGAAAGCGGAGATACGAGGATCAGAGCTGAAGAAACGATAAATAGGTGGGGGGGGGGAAGAAAGAAAGAAAGAAAGAAAGAAAGAAAGAAAGACAGACAGACAGAAGAGAGTTGAAAGCGGAGATACGTGGGAACAGAAAAAAAAGAAACGATAAATAGGGTAGAAAAAAATTAAGAAAGAAAGAAAGAAAGAAAAAAAGAAAGAAAGAAAAAAGAAAGAAAGAAAAAAAGAAAGAAGAAAGTTGAAAGCGGAGATACGAGGAACAGAAAAAAAGAAACAATAAATCGGGTGGAAAAGGAAAGAAAGAAAGAGACAAACAAACAAACAAACAATGCAGAGATACGAGGAATAAAAATAAAGGAACAATAAATAGTGTGAAAACAAGAAAGGAAGAAAGAAAGAAAGAAAGAAAGAAAGAAAGAAAGAAAGAAAGAAAGAAAAAAGAAAGAGAAAAAGTATAAATACGAGAAACAGAAATAAAGGAACAATAAATAGGGTGAAAGAAAGAAAGAAAGAAAGAAAGTGGAGATACCATGATCAGAAAAAAGAAGTGATAAATAGGGTGAAAGGAAAGAAAGAAAGAAAGAAAGAAAGAAGAGAGAAACAGAGAAAAGAAAGAAAGAAAGAAAGAATAGATTAAACGTCAAAAGAAAGAAAGGCGACATACGACAAAATGAAATGAGATTGAAATACGGCAGAAAAAAGGAAGAAGACAACGAAAAGAAACAAAGAAGTAGCGAGAAATACGATGAAAATAATAAATAAACAAGCAAGTGGTACGATGAAAAGATAAAAAGAAAAAAGAAAAGAAAGAAAATGAAAGAGAAATATGATAAAAAGAAAGAAAGAGGGTTGAAAAGAAAGGAAAGAAAGAAAGGATATCTTTGTCGATAAGAAAGCAAGTAAAACAATTGAAAGAAGGAAATGTCGAAGAAAAAATCGGAATAAAAAAGAGAATAAAGGAGAGAAAAAGAAAAGAATAAGTTAAAATGTCGGTAAGAAGAAACAGAAAAGAAAAGAGAAATAAAGAAAAGGAACAAAAAGGTTTAAAAATGTCAAAATGAAATAATTGTAGGAAAAAAATTTTCAAAGTACAGAAAGAATGAAAGTAAGACGAAGGAGATACATGCAAGATGAAAGAAAGAAAGACAAATATAAGAGAGAGAGAGAGAGAGGGGGAGAGGAAGTTGTGTCGTGAGAGTGAGAAGGCGGAGGAAAGAGAGTAAAAATATCCAAAATGTCCGAAAGCGTTGGTAAAACAACGTACGAAGAAGACATTAAACAAAACGGAAGACAAAAGAAAACCCCGCCTAGTTCTCATTACCCGGCGGCATTGGGGAGAGCAAAGATTTATAACTAAGTGCAAGAATGGCGCCAGTGAAAATGGCTGAGAGATAATAGGGCGACTAAAAGTGACAGATCAACAAAATACATTTTGGCCAACAGGAACTTAGCGCGCGAAATAGTAAGTGCTCATCAACCACAGAAACAGACACACGCGCGTGTGTGTATACACATTTATAGAAGGCATATTCGTAAGCGGACAGACGCAACTGCGCATGTGCAGTGACATGTAAAAGCAGTTATCGTGTCTCCGTCGGTATTTCAGTAAGTCCGCGGCTTAACGCAGACATTTTATACAAGAAATATTTATGTGTTAATATATAACCGTCTTCCTTGTCAGTGCACTTAATTCCGTAGGCTATATTAATCTGAAAGTCAGAATACAACACAATGGAAATTTACATCAAAATTAAACTGACGAATACATATTGGGCTACAGACTTTTGACACGATCTTTTTTTAAACAAACACATACGGTTTTACCCCCTCTCTCTAACACTAGTATCTATCTATCTATCTATCTATCTATCTATCTATCTATCTATCTATCTATCTATCTATCTACGTTTGTTACTTATCTAAGTCTATATGGCTGTATATCATTCATATATATATATATATTTAAAGATATTTTTGTAGGTACAAAATTTAATGATCGAAATAAAAGTGTAAAATTTAATATTACAAGACATATAAAAACAATATTAAATAATAAAAAAAAAAAACAAGGGGGGGAAGCAACCGGTTACGCTTCCGCTCATCAGGCTTCCACGGGAGATTCAAAATTAAAAGAGAAATGTACAATAAGAATAGGTGAATAATAAGAATATATATATATATATATATATATATATATATATATATATATATATATATATATATATATGAATGATATACAAGGGTCATAAAACAATTAAGGTTGGTCCAGCGAAGAACTCTTCATTGCCAATTCAAGAAAGAAATTCGGATTACCAACACACAAACAGAGAATGTCTCATATCGAGAACATTGAACATAAGGAAAAAATTAATTATTTTTAATAATATGTGGAAATCTCCGCTTTTACCTGAAGACGGTCGCGAGACCAGAAACACTTGTCATAAAATTATGTAAAACAAAGCATAATATTTTTTCGAAATAAATCCACATTACAACCAAAAACGTTTGCGGCACCTCTCTTCTCTTCTTTTTAATATACATACTTTTCTCTCGTTGGAACCACTACAACATATTTCTTTTATATATATATATATATATATATATATATATATATATATATATATATATATATATATATATATATATATACCGTGTGTAACAGCAAAATTGTCCAATTGTTAGATTAAGTTTTGAACCGTTGTATCTTAGAAAGGATTAAAGTTATCTTACTGTTATTCTCCGTGGTTTTATTAACACTATCGGACTCTACTTTTAACAAGAAGCATGTATTTAGCTCTAAGACGAAATGATGATCTCTCTTGGTGTTTTGACCTCCTGATCTAGTTTTCCTCTCTACTGATCCTTTTCTTTTTTTTAAAATTTATTCACCGTTCTCTGATGGTTCTTTAGAAGACAGTGTGTGAATATTGGTACTATTACTGAAAGACTGAACGATCTTTTCCTCTCACCATTACTCAATATCTTTAGCGATGGATCCTATGTACGAGTTGCACATGAGGTCATGTGTTAGTTTGAGGCTCAATAGTCTTTCAACGCACGAGGGGAGATCCGTTCATTGTAATTCTTTCTTTTCAGGCTAATAACTTCCAACGTCCCCTTACAACTGTCTCGGTCTGACTGAAACATCGAAATGGATAAATTCTGAATCAATTTTTCGACTACTAAAGTTAAATTTTTAATGTCGACAAGAACACAGTGTATACATCGGGGTTGAGTAAGACCAATGTACTTCGCATCGGTCATCTCGATCTATCCCCCATATGAGGTCATTTTGTAGTTTGTTGTTTAATACATACATACACACACACACACAGACGCATATATATATATATATATAATTATTATTATTATTATTAATGAGTTTAATTTTTTTAATTCACTGTAGAAAATCTTTTTCTTTTGAAGAATTATCTTTTGCATTGTTTATTAAATTTCGTATAATAACTATTTTGTAATAGGATATTAACTTCAAAACAAAAAAAAACAAATTCTTTATCGGTACGTTTCGTCCTTTGATGAACTTTATCCAGGCAAGTATGATAAATTTTCCTTGATATAATCCATCAGAGAACGAAACGCGCTGTTATAGAATTTGCTTTCCTTTTGTCTTTATCTCTCTCTCTTTCTCTCTCTGTCTGTCTGTCTGTCTGTCTGTCTCTCTCTCTCTCTCTCTCATATATATATATATATATATATATATATATATATATATATATATATACACATTTAGGCAAATATATCTTCGTTCAAGCATGTTGATTTATTCATAGACACTAATAAGAATACATTTACTACTGCACCATATAAAATAAAACAACAATCAGAAACGCTTGCACTCTAAATTACAAAAGTGAATATCCTATTACAAAATAGCTATTATACGAAATTTAATAAACAGTGCAAAAGCTAATTCTTCAAAGAAAAAGATTTTCTATACTGAATTAAAAATAATTAAACTCTCATTAATAATGACATTCCTAGTTACATTGTTGATGAACAAATTGAACAAGCTATTAGAAATATTAACATAAATGAAAAAGAACATAATACTTCATCAAATAAACCCGAACATTTAAAACTACTATACCACAGTCAAATACATTCTAATTACAAACGATGAAACATATATATATATATATATATTCATGGAAAATGAGAACGAATAGACTACAATTCCAACGTTCGTAACATTCAATTTAAAAGAGGGATCAATACAAATAGAGCAATATTCTTTATTCTAGGATATTACATGAAAATCATGTCGAAAAACGCTACACAATTGCAGTCGTGTTTCGGTGCGAATCAACGCATCTCCTCAGACGTTAGTAAATAACTGGTGAGTAGACACGCCCTCTTATTACGCGAAAAATGTTAAAAAAGAAAAGAGTAAAAAAGAAAGGAGAGGAGATGGATGTAAGTTTTCTTTGGCTTTTACTTTCAGATTTAGCTGATATTTGGGCGATATTATTTTTCTCACATAATTGCCATGACTTAAATAACACGATCCAATAGAGAAATAAATAAATTTTCACCAATAACATTGATTTATTTACTACTGACTTTGATCCGTCTTAATGAAACACCTTTATATATAATCCATCTTAATGAAACACCCTTATATATAATCCGTCTAAATGAAACACCCTTGGATGTTGCAATAACTTGGACCGATTTTAAATGTGAATTAAGTTTAAGCGTCTAATGATTTTTTTTTCTTTTTCTTTTAGATTTGGTGGACATTTGGGTGATATTATTTTTTACCCATAATTGCCATGACTTAAATAACATGATGCAATAGAGGAATAAATAAATTTTCAACACTGATTTATTTACTGCTGACTTTGATCCGTCTTAATGAAACACCCTTATATATAATCCGTCTTAATGAAACACTCTTATACGAAACCCTCAATATAATTATTAAAATTAAAGTGAATTAGAGTATCAAGCCCGCTATCATACACTCATCCTAAATTTTCGCTTGAGGATGAAACAGGACTTGATACTTTAATTCAATTTAATCTTAATAATTATATTGATACCTTCGGCTCTCGTTTTTGAAACATGAGAACTCTTATGTAGCGAAGGAATCATATTTTTTTAAAAATAATTATAATATATATATATATATATATCTGTGTGTGTGTGTGTATTATGTTTCGCCCTAAAATATATATTTACGACATTATACTAAAAAAAAAAACACACATTATCTAGAACAGACCATCTTCTATATGCAAATATTGTTCACATTATGTAGCGCAAGCATCCTCAATTAATTCAGATTCAGTTCAAATTCTCTTCATTCTGAGATAAAATTGCTGTAATGCTGGATAAACAGTCAGCGGGAGACAACGCCTATGAATTTTAATGTGATAGGTAGCTTACCTAGGAGGCCAATTCGTGAAGATTGTGAGTTCTGATTCCTGGTCAAAATCGACAGCTACCAAGAAGACCTTTACGAAATGCACCAACAACATGGCTTTATATTTAAACTAAGACAATCCTAGTAAAGAAGTATATAATCTGCAACTCTGAGCACCAACCGTACCAGGAGAGAGAGACAGTAATCTCACCTCTCAGTCTAATTCGCGAATACATTGAGAGTTTTGATCGACTGATTTGTGTTCTACGACTTATCAAATCTTTGCAGGTTATTTAAAGCCAGAAACTATGTTTAAATAGTAATCGTGTTTTATTTTTGTTTTCTATTTTATAATACTGTTTTAGTGATACAACTCTTACTAATTAACCCCTAGCTGGAGGCGAGTAGGTGGATTCATACATAGTCAGAGTTTGATAAGTAAACAAGAAATCATAATGTGGATTTAAAATGGGGGATCAATTCTATATTACAACCTAAATATAAACTGATCCCTCATTTTGTGACCATAGTATTTTTATACATTTATCTTCCTGAGAATGTAAAGAAAACGAAAAAACATGCCTGTGTAGGTAATCAGTATTTAATTGATTCTTTTTCTACGGCT
Organism: Acanthosepion pharaonis; assembly: GCA_903632075.3. Classification (NCBI taxonomy): domain Eukaryota; kingdom Metazoa; phylum Mollusca; class Cephalopoda; order Sepiida; family Sepiidae; genus Acanthosepion; species Acanthosepion pharaonis. The sequence goes on along the minus strand of CAHIKZ030005356.1, from coordinate 630,264 downwards.
TATCAACCTTTTGCAAGGTACTTAAACACAGAAAATATTTTTAGATTATATGAAGTTTTTTTTTTAGATAATATTAGTCTTACTAATTAACCCATAGGTGAGGGGAATAGGTGGATTCATACTTTTAGCAAGTGTATTTGCGCGTAAGTGAATATAACGAACCCGATTGCAATTGGAACTCGGCTATCCGATTAACAATTCCAAGCCAGTATCCATTACACCACCCGCACATCTAAACTTTTAACTCCCGGTATACTCAAGGGGTCAACCATCTAGATAATGACCAGGTTTGACGTTGCTTAACTTGAGTGATCGTATAGTGGAACCGAAGCTCATGGGCGCTTTATTATTGGGGCCTTGTAGCAAGAGTAAGCTAGGATTTGTGAACCCCTATAAGCAAGGTCTGAATTATTCAAACTTTCAATAGATGCGTAAATATAGTCATTTTGAGTTACATGAGCAAAAAAGCAACCAAAGATCAAGCGTAGGCGGATACACACATACATACTATTATATATATATATATATATATATATATATATATATATATATATATATATATATATATAAAATAGAGGAAAAGAAAACAGGATAAAATAAAAGAAGCTTTTGTCGGTGTTGTAACTACGACTTCCGGTCGAGGTTTCTTCGTTACATTGCCGACCCACTTGGCTAACTTCCTCTTCCGCAAACTTGCCCTTCTCTCATCTGCTAACAACAAGTTCACTCACATGGCTATTTGTTCATCTCTACACGAGAGTATATTCAACGCAAGGTCAGGTTTAATGTGTGGGTTCCCGAACACGTACGTATGAGTAGAGACACATTTTTTTCTACTTCCTACTTCTTTACCGGTGCGTAAGCCAAAAGGCATACTTTAATAGCCCCTGACTCTTCGTGCCGTAAGAAGGTGGTCCTCTGGAACGACATTGTATATTTTAGGCTGACATAAGACGCCTTGCCAAATATTTTTGCACGCGATACAGAGGATGCATAAGTAGGTATACAGTAAGGAAGAAAAAAAAAACGTGAGCATAAAACATATTGTATCTGTCTATATTTCTGAGATGAAGTATTATGTACATTATTTACATTATTCGGACTATTGTACTCATCTTTGTCGCCATATTTATTACAACGTTTCGGCCTTTCAGTATCTGTCTATATTTCTGAGATGAGGTATTATGTACACTATTTACATTATTCGGACTATTGCCCTAATCTTTCTCGACATATTTATTACAACGTTTCGGCCGTTGTACACTCCGGCCTTCTTCAGGTGGTTGGAATATCGAACTGAACCCTTTATTTCGCTCACTGGGTTAGACTGTTTTAGTTCCACGTGCCATGTTTAATGGATGTCAGTTATCAGTTATCTTCTGTTAATTCCCCTCTCCAAGTTCTCCACTGCCTTAACCGGGTATTGAACTCACACTCTTTGTGTCCTGTCACTGGATCTAACCAATGCCTTTATCCACTGTGCCATGTGTCCTTGAGGATGAAAAGTTGTGATAAACATAGCGACAAAGATGAGGACAATAGTCCGAATAATGTGAATAGAAAACATATTGATTATAAAACCTTATCAACAGTAAGTATATCAATGCCTCAAAGTGGAGTAATGGTTAGCACTTAATGAATAAAAGTTCGATCCTCACTTGGTGCCCCATATTTTCGGCCTTGTGTCAAATCTAAGCTACGCTTAGAAAATCACAACTTGGTACCTCGATGTGAGGTAATTTTTAACAAGCTTGTCTCGCTAGAACAGTTACGAATGAAGAGTGAGTTTGATCCACACTGGGTGCCCCATTCTTTCGGTCTTGTGTCACCTCAAAGCTACGTCTAGAAAATCATCATTGGGCACTTTATGGTGTAATGGTCAACAAGCTTATCTCGCTAGGGTAGTTACGTCTGAATAATGAATTCGATCCTGAGTGCTCCGTGCTTGCGTGCCTTGCGCCAAATCTAAGCTACGCTTAGAAAATCATCATATCAGTCTCTTCAAACACTCATCTTTACTTTTTTTTTAAGCGTTTCACCCCAAGCAAGGCGGGAAGCCACTAGCACGCAAGGGGTTAAAGAGAGTTGAAGCGAGAGCAAATAGGAGTGATAGAGGAAAGGATGAAGAGAAGGATAGGGGGATAGATCAAGGCATCTGGAGACGTCGATTGACATTACATTTGAATAGTTGAAGATTATAGCTATCAAGGAAACAGAAAAAGGAGAGAGAGTTCCACAAGCGAGAAGTGTGAGACATGAAGCTATTGGAGTAGAAGAGACGGCTACATTTAACAGTTTCGACAGTGAAAGGGGTGAGAACGAGATGCTAGTCTAGTTGAACGCTTAAATTCATGAAATCTGGGAACCAGCGAAAGCAGCTCATTGGAGCAGTTATCATGAAAGTATTTGTAAAAAAGGCGACGGCACGTCTGCAAAAGAGCGGCTGCAGACGAGATGCCAGATCAGGGCCAATTACATTGCATATCCGTCTCTGGATTTTATCAAAAACTTGCAAAACATTATTTATTATCATTTATTAAAGATGAATCTTATATTAAATGTATTACGGGTGAGCGGTAAATTTAGAAAGAAATTCTTTTAGCTATCATGGTTTGGGCATAAAGTGAATAATTTGTCGCAGATGCACGCAATGTTAGCCTGGATTTTCAACACAAGAGGCAAACTAAGAGGCTGTAGCTTTCAGGATAGTGTCAAGACGAATTTCATTCAATTAAGTTTCACTTCAATGAATCAATATCAACGATGTCACAACGACGGTTTTGTAAGTGAGTTAGGAATATACGCCAGATTCAGTAATCCATAACATTCAGATCTGGGCTCTCAGAGGGATACTGTGACGAACCAATCAAAGCTAGTATATTTTATCGAAGAATAAATTTGCTGCCTTTTTTTACAAAATGACAAAAATAAAAGTATTTTTGCATTATTTTAGTATTAAATGAATCCTGGAAAACTATTATAATACTGATAACAATGGTATAATTCTTAATGTATATCTGTTTACAGTAAGTACCTGTATCCAGCCTCGCCTGTGTAATACCTAAAGTTGTAGATATCTGCTATTAATTTTATAACTATGTGGAGATGTTTGGACTTTTGAAATGAGAAGCTTGATTATATATCTGTATTAAAATCCTGAGCAATGCATTGACATTATACATAGAAAGAATTCATGACAAAACAGCAGTGGTCAGAAATCCAGCATAGAAGGACCCAGCGGACAAAATCCCGACGTACATAAACCCAGCCTCTTATCCCAAAAGTGAAAAAAACTCCAGCCTCGTAAATAAAAGGAATAAATTTAACAATGAAAATTCAAAGAAATTTTAATTCAAATTTTAACGTAAAATTGAGCCAATTTATCTATAAAGGTTATTCCAATAGCCTGGACCGATTTGAATGTGAATTAAGTTTATGCGTCTAATGATGTTTTTCTTTTTCTTTTAGATTTGGCGGACATTGGGATGATATTATTTTTTACACATAATTTCCATGACTTAAATAATATCACCCAGTAGTGAAATAAATATTTTTTCACCAATAACAATGATTTATTTACTGCTGACCTTGATCCGTCTTAATGAAACACCCTTTACATATATATATATATATATATATATATATATATATATATATATATATATATAAATATAGAAGTCAGCACTCAGAGGCGACTGGCTGTTTCATGCTAGACGCAATCGCCAGGCTACGAGTGTTTTTTTTTTACCGAGAAAAAAAACAACACTCGTGACCTGACGATTACGTCTAGCATGAAACAGCCTGTCGCCCCCGAGTGCTGACATCAATGTTCACTTTTATATTTACACACGCTCTATCTCTGATTTTGAGCATTTTATCCCATAAATATAGCACACCTTAAGAGTACATTTCTTCATATATATATATATATATATATATATATATATATATATATATATATATATATATATACGCCATACATGTATATTTACTTTTTGTGACTGAGTTGAGGGCAGTGTGCAAAATACCGATGACCCGACAAGTGCCGTGCAAACTTGATCCTGTTGACGCACACTGATAAAGCTGTCGGATAGGGTTTGTATATATAATACGCCACATATATTATCAAGAATATTTTCTTCATTTTTAAAAATTCATTTTAAACTTTAAAAATTATAATTTAAAAAAAAGAATTGGGGAACAATTTTTATAATGATTCATTAGTCATCGAAAATGTTTTTTTTATTCACACTACATCCATCACTTGTGTTATTTATGATAGCAATTAAAAGCTCATATAATTAAATAATTAAATAGTTTTAATTCAGTTTTTATGTTACAATTCGGAGCATATCTTGTGGAATTCGGTAATAGCTTAAGAAAAAACTAAATTAAATAAAATATCTGATGATACGTTGCTCTTAGTAAGACGAAAAATAAGCAAACTCTACGGACTGTCATTGATTACTCAGACCTCCAAAGCTAACACAAATTATATTATGCTTTGGGAATATTTGCAGTAAACAATTTTGGTTGATAATATATGGATTCCTTCCTTACGTGTTTATAAATTGTACACTGTTCAATTATTACGTTAATTATTTTAAATTACAAAATTGTACTGAGATTAAACGAAAATTACTTACAATATAAGGCATATTACTTATACTACATTCCTTTTTGCTATCAATTTTGACGACACGGGTGCACTAGTATAATATCCAATATTTACACCTTTATGTGCATGAATGATCTCTTTCTGTCGGGTACTTCACGAGTGTATAGCTTCGCACAATTGGACACCGAAGTTCATAGGAAATTAAGCCAACCATTTAAAAACGTTTTCTAAAAATACTACGGTCACAAATTCGATAAGACCGGACATTAAGTGAAGAAAGAATTAAGAAACCTTAAGTTTGCGCCAAAACGTAAACAAACCACTGGGATCATATACGTATATATATATTATGTCAAATAAAAGAAGATACTTGAGGCGATAGGAATGTGGTCCTACAGAAGGATACTGAGAATACCATAATCTGAACATGTGAGCAACGACGACGTTTTAGAGAAAATGGAAAAAGACACATTTAACATCAGAGAGAGAAGTTGAAATTTCTAGGGGACATAAGGAGGAAGGAGTGCTTAGAAAATTTGACACTCACAGGAGATACTAAAAGCAAGAGGGACAGCAGAAAACAGCACATAGCCAACGCAACAGGCTTGTGTAAATGATTGGAAGAAAACGGACTAGGAGAGATCGCATTAGGACAAACTATACTACAAAGGACAAGAAATTGTGGAGAGCTATGATCGCCAACGTTTGAAGGGACACGGCATATAGAAGAAGAAGAAGAAGAAGAAGAAGAAGAAGAATGGGTCTTTGAATATGATTGGAAAAAATAGGGATTAGGAGAGAATAAGGACAAAGTCCAAAGGGCAGGAAATTATGGAGAGCTATAATCGCCAACGTTTGAAAGGACACGGCATATAAAAAAGAAGAAGAAGAAGAAGAAGAAGAAGAAGAAGAATGGGTCTTTGAATATGATTGGAAAAATAGGGATTAGGAGAGATACCATAAGGACAAAGTATACTGAAAGCTCCAAAGGGCAGGAAATTATGGAGAGCTATAATCGCCAACGTTTGAAAGGGCACGACAGATAAAAAAAGAAGAAGAAGAAGAAGAAGAAGAAGAAGAAGAAGAAGAATGGGCCTTTGAATATGATTGGAAAAAGAGGGATTAGGAGAGATACCATAAGGACAAAGTATACTGAAAGCTCAAAGGGCAGGAAATTATGGAGAGCTATAATCGCCAACGTTTGAAAGGGCAATAAATAGAAGAAGAAGAAGAAGAAGAAGAATGGGCCTTTGAATATGATTGGAAAAAAGGGATTAGGAGAGATACCATAAGGACAAAAGTATACTGAAAGCTCCAAAGGGCAGGAAATTATGGAGAGCTATAATCGCCAACGTTTGAAAGGGCACGACAGATAAAAAAGAAGAAGAAGAAGAAGAAGAAGAAGAAGAAGAAGAAGAATGGGCCTTTGAATATGATTGGAAAAAGAGGATTAGGAGAGATACCATAAGGACAAAGTATACTGAAAGCTCCAAAGGGCAGGAAATTATGGAGAGCTATAATCGCCAACGTTTGAAAGGGCACGACAGATAAAAGATAAGAAGAAGAAGAAGAAGAAGAAGAAGAAGAAGAAGAAGAAGAATGGGCCTTTGAATATGATTGGAAAAAGAGGGATTAGAGAGATACCATAAGGACAAAGTATACTGAAAGCTCCAAAGGGCAGGAAATTATGGAGAGCTATAATCGCCAACGTTTGAAAGGGTAATGACAGATAAAAGAAGAAGAAGAAGAAGAAGAAGAATGGGCCTTTGAATATGATTGGAAAAAGAGGGGATTAGGAGAGATACCATAAGGACAAAGTATACTGAAAGCTCCAAAGGGCAGGAAATTATGGAGAGCTATAATCGCCAACGTTTGAAAGGGCAATGACAGATAAAAGAAGAAGAAGAAGAAGAAGAAGAAGAAGAAGAAGAAGAAGAAGAAGAATGGGCCTTTGAATATGATTGGAAAAAAGAGGGATTAGGAGAGATACCATAAGGACAAAGTATACTGAAAGCTCCAAAGGGCAGGAAATTATGGAGAGCTATAATCGCCAACGTTTGAAAGGGCACGACAGATAAAAGAAGAAGAAGAAGAAGAAGAAGAAGAATGGGCCTTTGAATATGATTGGAAAAAGAGGGATTAGGAGAGATACCATAAGGACAAAGTATACTGAAAGCTCCAAAGGGCAGGAAATTATGGAGAGCTATAATCGCCAACGTTTGAAAGGGCACGACAGATAAAAGAAGAAGAAGAAGAAGAAGAAGAAGAAGAAGAAGAATGGGCCTTTGAATATGATTGGAAAAAGAGGGATTAGGAGAGATACCATAAGGACAAAGTATACTGAAAGCTCCAAAGGGCAGGAAATTATGGAGAGCTATAATCGCCAACGTTTGAAAGGGCACGACAGATAAAAGAAGAAGAAGAAGAAGAAGAAGAAGAAGAATGGGCCTTTGAATATGATTGGAAAAAAGGATTAGGAGAGATACCATAAGGACAAAGTATACTGAAAGCTCCAAAGGGCAGGAAATTATGGAGAGCTATAATCGCCAACGTTTGAAAGGGCACGACAGATAAAAGAAGAAGAAGAAGAAGAAGAAGAAGAAGAAGAATGGGCCTTTGAATATGATTGGAAAAAAAGAGGGATTAGGAGAGATACCATAAGGACAAAGTATACTGAAAGCTCCAAAGGGCAGGAAATTATGGAGAGCTATAATCGCCAACGTTTGAAAGGGCACGACAGATAAAAGAAGAAGAAGAAGAAGAAGAAGAAGAAGAAGAAGAAGAAGAATGGGCCTTTGAATATGATTGGAAAAAGAGGGATTAGGAGAGATACCATAAGGACAAAGTATACTGAAAGCTCCAAAGGGCAGGAAATTATGGAGAGCTATAATCGCCAACGTTTGAAAGGGCACGACAGATAAAAGAAGAAGAAGAAGAAGAAGAAGAAGAAGAAGAATGGGCCTTTGAATATGATTGGAAAAATAGGGATTAGGAGATACCATAAGGACAAAGTATACTGAAAGCTCCAAAGGGCAGGAAATTATGGAGAGCTATAATCGCCAACGTTTGAAAGGGGCACGACAGATAAAAGAAGAAGAAGAAGAAGAAGAAGAATGGGCCTTTGAATATGATTGGAAAAATAGGGATTAGGAGAGATACCATAAGGACAAAGTATACTGAAAGCTCCAAAGGGCAGGAAATTATGGAGAGCTATAATCGCCAACGTTTGAAAGGGCACGACAGATAAAAAGAAGAAGAAGAAGAAGAAGAAGAAGAAGAAGAATGGGTCTTTGAATATGATTGGAAAAATAGGGATTAGGAGAGATACCATAAGGACAAAGTATACTGAAAGCTCCAAAGGGCAGGAAATTATGGAGAGCTATAATCGCCAACGTTTGAAAGGGCACGACAGATAAAAGAAGAAGAAGAAGAAGAAGAAGAAGAAGAAGAATGGGCCTTTGAATATGATTGGAAAAAGAGGGATTAGGAGAGATACCATAAGGACAAAGTATACTGAAAGCTCCAAAGGGCAGGAAATTATGGAGAGCTATAATCGCCAACGTTTGAAAGGGCACGACAGATAAAAGAAGAAGAAGAAGAAGAAGAAGAATGGGCCTTTGAATATGATTGGAAAAATAGGGATTAGGAGAGATACCATAAGGACAAAGTATACTGAAAGCTCCAAAGGGCAGGAAATTATGGAGAGCTATAATCGCCAACGTTTGAAAGGGCACGACAGATAAAAGAAGAAGAAGAAGAAGAAGAATGGGCCTTTGAATATGATTGGAAAAATAGGGATTAGGAGAGATACCATAAGGACAAAGTATACTGAAAGCTCCAAAGGCAGGAAATTATGGAGAGCTATAATCGCCAACGTTTGAAAGGGCACGACAGATAAAAGAAGAAGAAGAAGAAGAAGAAGAATGGGCCTTTGAATATGATTGGAAAAATAGGGATTAGGAGAGATACCATAAGGACAAAGTATACTGAAAGCTCCAAAGGGCAGGAAATTATGGAGAGCTATAATCGCCAACGTTTGAAAGGGCACGACAGATAAAAAAGAAGAAGAAGAAGAAGAAGAAGAATGGGCCTTTGAATATGATTGGAAAAATAGGGATTAGGAGAGATACCATAAGGACAAAGTATACTGAAAGCTCCAAAGGGCAGGAAATTATGGAGAGCTATAATCGCCAACGTTTGAAAGGGCACGACAGATAAAAGAAGAAGAAGAAGAAGAAGAAGAATGGGCCTTTGAATATGATTGGAAAAATAGGGATTAGGAGAGATACCATAAGGACAAAGTATACTGAAAGCTCCAAAGGGCAGGAAATTATGGAGAGCTATAATCGCCAACGTTTGAAAGGGCACGACAGATAAAAGAAGAAGAAGAAGAAGAAGAAGAAGAAGAAGAAGAAGATTGGGTAGATGATTGAAAGAACAGTGATTAGGAGAGAGAGAGCATAAGGAGTAACTATACTGAAAGCTCCAAATGACAACAATTGTAGAGAACTAGACTCGCCATCTTTCGCAAAGGACATGGCCCATAGAATAAGAATTACTTTGAGATTCTGTAAAAGAAAAATCCAAAGAGTGAAAGATCTGATGCATTTATTTAATAAAAGTCGAGTACAGATTATGTGACTAACAAGCGTATCAGACAGTAAGTATCATTAGTAAGTTTGATTAAAGATTATAATCACGGAAGTTTTTTTTAATTTTTATTTTTATTCGCATTTCTTTATTACGGACAAGTGATTGCATGTCTGCATGCAATGAATGCAAATATTGTACAATCATTTGACATCTGGCGCTTTCGATCATACTTTTGGCTTTTATCACGATCAAGGGAAAAAACAAATTCACAGACTTTTTCCTTCTTTCTTTCTTTAATTTTTAATTAGCTTTCCAGGTCGTCATTCTTTCGTAGACTGCTTTCGCGTTATGATGACGTCACACATTAGGCGGCAGACAAGCGAAATTCTTCACGGGGCTGAATGTAAATAGTATTTAGACAAATTCCAAATTCTCAAACTGAAGAAAAGTTTATTTTTTGATGATAAGGGCTTCAAGAATCAGATTTTTTTAAAAAACAATTAATGGTGTGTAGTATACAGTGATTTACTCTCTATATATCTCCCTCTCTATCTCGCTTATACATACGTACATAATATATATATATATATATATATATATATATATATATATATATATAGTTTATGAAAAAGTAGGTAATCCGTATGGGTAAACCTAAGTTAACCTTTTATATGTGTCAATATCTGCTAACTCACTCATGTCTTCTCTCTCGCCCCTCACTTACTCACTTCGTTAATTTACATATGTTTAATACGGCCCGTCAAAAATGTGTAAATTTTCTTTTCATTTTTTGTTTGGAAGTAAAGTCTGATGATCCGCAGTCCTTTAAAAGAGCTGTGGTGAAATAATTTATTACATGGAACCTTAAAGTAGTCTGTTTTTATTTAAATTATATATATATATATATATATATATATATATATATAAACCAAGCAACCAATATTCAACAAAATTTATTAGGAGTGTAGTAGTAACGTGCTGAAGTGCATATAACAAACGTTTATTATCTGTCTATATTTCTGAGATGAGGTATTATGTACAATATTTACATTGTTCAGACTATCGTCCTCATCCTTGTTGGCATATTTATCCCAACGTTTCGGCCGTTGTACGCTCCGGCCTTCTTCAGGTGGTTAGAATAAGGGGCTCAGTTCGACATTCCAACCACCTGAAGAAGGCTGGAGCGTACAACGGCCGAAACGTCTTGATAAATATGGCAAACAAAGTTTAGGATGATAGTCCGAACAATCTAAATAGTGAACAAACATTTAACACCATATTGAATTTCCGCCAGTTTCTGATCTGCTCCCTTATATTAGGACGCTTGTTTTGCAAAAGATTACATACCTACACCGGATAAATTTAAAATTTTAAAATAATTAGAGAGCGCGTTCACGCGTGTTTTGGGTTTTTTTCTGTTTTTTTAATCACCCTCACAACGAAATGCTGATTTTATCACAGTTACAATAAGTTTGTCTTTGTAATTAACCCTGAGGGTGATTTTCTCTAAGATCATCCTCAGGGTGACAGTACGTGGGTAGGAAAAAACTACAGTTCCTACCTTGATGAATTTTCCTCTTAACATCAAGAAACTGATGAGAGTGCTGGACAGAAGAAGAATGTATTATTTATGGGTTAAAGTACTCAATGTCAGGGATAGAGCGTATATAAATATAAAATAAAATATGGAAGTCAACACCCTGAGGCGACAGACTGTTTCATGTTAAACTCAATCATCAGGCCTAACAACTGCGTTTAGCATGAAACTTATTGTTGCCTCTGGGGTTAGACTTCAATGTCAAATGATTTATTAAATAGGTCAAAATATCTGGCACTTTTCCATTCTACCTTTACTCTTAAATATCTTAATAAAGATAGATTTAAATATATTCCAATCTTTCCCTTCCCTCTCTAAATTCTATATCTATCATCATCCTCCTGCTCCTCTCTCTGTCACCTGACATCAACTTAAAACTACCCCTTAAAAACCTGTATAAAAATAACAATATGTAAATTTTTAAACCATTTTCATTTATAGTTTGAAACTATCTGATGAACCAAGAAAAAATCACTTTGCTGGGGAAATAAAATATAATAATAGGCCATTAATGTTGTCTGTTTTTTAATTAAATTAATATTCGCTCGGTTTTTTTTTTTTTTTTTACATTGAGCTCTCAGGATTACATCCTCCTTGGGACTATCCATACGAATTAAAAACCTTTCAATACCAAACTATATATATATATATATATATATATATATATATATATATATATATATATTATAGACACAAATATTTAAGTAAATGGTCTGTTTATAATAAACAGTATTAAACAACTTTTACTGGCGATGAAAATTTCTCAGACATTCAGGCCGGTAAATGTTGTTAATACTGTTTATTATAAACAGACAATTTACTTAAATATTTGTGTCTATAAAAAGAATGAATAAACATAAAAAAATGTCTTTAAAATAATTGTTGGACTTTGTCCATTTCATAATGTGTGACGTCATTTATTTACATTTGAATAGACATAGAGCAGATATGAATGTATGCGAGAAAAGCATGGAGAATTGTGTTTAAAAGCAGCTAAATCGACCGTGCTAACCGAAATGCTTCTCTGTGGCTCAATCGGTAAAAGCAGGTCAGGCTATATGACGGTTCCGTATAGGATGCAGGTTCGATTCCTGTCGGAGGACGCATATTTTCTATGAAAATTTCTTGGACAGTTCAGGCCGGTAAATGTTGTTAATACTGTTTATTATAATCAGAGCCTTTACTTAAATATTTCTATCTATAAAAAGAACGTATAAACATAAAAAATATAATTATTTATTTAAAAATATAATTCCAACGCTACATAAGAGTTCTCACGTTTCAAAACAAGAGCCGAAAACTTCAGTATAATTATTTGAATTAAAGTACCAAAACTCCAATAATTATATTGAAGTTTTCGGCTCTTGTTTTGAAACATGAGAACTCTTATGTAGCGTTAGAATAATATTTTTAAATAAATAATTATATTTATGCTCTACTTTGTATCGAGCACTATTTTTAAAAATAATAACAAAAAATACTAAAGAACTTTGGATTATTTACCTAATGAGTTCTTTCTATATATTTTACACACACACACACATTTATATATATATATATATATATATATATATATATATATATATATATATATATATTAATGTCTCTTATTTAACGAAGTTTGTGTGTCAAGAACTTTCTGAAACGATGTTAAGAAAGTAACCAACTTAAAGTGTTTACCTTTGTAATGTCAAGTATCTTTACATATTTACCTCATTGAATTAAACTAAATTCAGTCACCGTGGGCTGCAGTCTTATAAGAAATTAATTTCTTTGTTAAATTTGTGACGGCAATTACCTTAAAATAGTTTCTCTTTGAATTTCTCGAATGAGCTATTATTATTATTATTATTCCCATAATTTACCGGACAATAGCCTAATCTTAGGTATGACGATAAACTACATCCGGCAGTAAGACATCTGACCGGCAGATTTTGAGGAGCGTGGAACCACCTGGTTATTGCTGTTGTTCCCAGGTTCACCGTGACCCGGGGTGGTAGCACCTGTTATGGTCCCAGCTATGGGCAAATAGTTAACACCAAAACTGGGGTCAAAACACTATAAAAGTATAAAAATAGATTTTTATAGTAACCTTACAAACAACACGTTTTTGAAATATTACCGACAATAGAAAAAGCCCTCTTTACAAAAATACGTCAGAAACCTGATCTACAAACTAAATTCTTACAAAGAATACATATTCTATTCATACGAAAATTTCCTAAAAATCTTGTCGGCATAAAATAACCCACTGAGATGTTGATATGCCGTAAAACAAAATAAAGCAAATCTAATAGATTAAAGGGTTTGTTTAGTGAATTTAGTGAGATAGTAATTGTGAGTTCGATCCCTGGGCCTAGTAGTTCAGTGGAGACGAGATATTTCTAGACACTGTCAGTGGAATGATAAAAGTTCGAAATTTTATAATGGTTATTCAGATCGATAAGCACCTGATGAAGGCGTGAGGGCACAGCGGTCGAAATATCGTGATAATAATTAAGATGACAACAATAACTGTAGTAATATTTTGAAATACGAGAAATTTTTAATCGCTGTTGCATGATGATTTTTTCTCTTCTAATATCATTCTCAATTTTTCCCGCATTTCGTTTTGCTTTGGTCCTTGAAATTTTTTCAACGAAAGGCACTTTTTAACTGCAATCGTCATAGCTGAATGCTGTCTTTCTTTCCATAAAACTGACAACCTTTTCAATAGATTTTTTAATTTCAGTCCAGTTCCTTGTTCATTGTAACAACAGAGAATAGTTTCTTTGGAAGATTTTACATATATTTCATCAGAGAATTCCAGTAATATATGTTTAGTCATTTCTAAGATACAACGGTTCAAAGATTAATCTCACAAATGTATAAGTTATATGAGTTCCACTTGACGTCTGGAGTTAAATTGTGTCCCAACACACGTTTAACAAGAGAGAGAGAGAGAGAGAGAGAGAGAAAGAAAGAGAGAGAGAGAAAGAGAGAGAGAGAGAGAAAAGGAGAGAGAGAGAGAGATCCATACGAGGGTAGTTGAAAAGTTCACGGTCCTACACATTATTCAAAATCAGCATTCTGGTGTTTGGCCAACGAAATATTGGTTTTGAGAAGATATACAGGACAGGAACTTTTCAGCACCTCCTGATAGATAGATAGATAGATAGATAGATAGATATAAACAGAGTGAGATAGAAAAATTTGAACAGATAGATGAATAGAGAGATATGAATAGAATGAGATAAATAATTAGATAAATAGATATGAACAGAGTGACATATATATATAGATATTTCATAGTGGTTGAAACGAGAGAAACGTGTGTATATAAAAAAGAAGAGAGATACCGCAAACGTTTTTGGTTTTAATATGGATTTTTTAAAAAAATATTATGTTTTATTCTCCATAATTTTACTACACGGGTTTCTGGTCTCGCGACAGTCATCAGTTAAAGAATGGAGATTTCCACATATTATTGAAAATAATGCGTACAGACAGATAGATGCGCAAGCCGACAGACGTCATACACACTGTTTAATAAATACAAATGGGCGACTATTTCAAGTATCCACTGTAATACTGTTTGAAGTCGTATATATATATATATATATATATATATATATATATATATAAATATATATAATTTCAAACGTATCTTATAGTGGATACTTGTAATGAAATATATGCCCTATTTTATTTCTATTTTAAACAGCGTGTATTACGGCTATTGGGGTGGGGGCGCATTCGAGAAATCTTATTAAAAAATGTGCTCTCCGGCATGGATTGAATCTGAATTCTTCTTTATAGGAGAAACTACCGTGAGCGCTTTTATAGTTTCATATATATATATATATATATATATATATATATATATATATATATATATATATATATAATAAAAAATATTAAACATTAATATTCCATGGTCATAATTTATTCCATTGGAATCGTAAATACGATCAATTCAGCAGACAAAACAGAAAAGAACAACTACGGAAAAAAAAAAAAAAAAAAAAAGGGTCGGATTTGTTCTTTTCTGTTTTCTTTTGACTTTGTAGGTCTGATGAATTGGATCGTATTTACGATTCCAATGGAATAAATTATGACCATCATGGAATATTAGTGTTTAAGCCTTTTATTATATCCTTACGCTGTCCTGACATTGAGTTCTACCTGGATTCTATCCTCTTGAATTTTTGTTCAAAACATATATATGTATGTGTATGCACCTATGAATATATATTTATATATTTTGCATATGTATGTGTATATTTACCACTAATATTATATATATATATATATATATATATATATATATATATATATATATATATATATATATATATATATATATATATATATATACATAATTATTCACACAAAACTAATGCAAAGGTTAATGATTTAAATGGCGAGACATCCATCTCGCAAACAATTCAAATAGTACACAAAAACCTCAGATCCG
>CAHIKZ030005356.1:590000-612500 GCA_903632075.3 Acanthosepion pharaonis | reverse complement strand
CCCGTGCTGTTACACGATTTGGACAATTTTGCTGTTATCTCTGTGCATATATATATATATATATATATATATATATATATATATATATATATATATATATATAAGAAAAATATAGTTTTAAAGTATGCTATATTTATGGGATAAAGTGCTCAATATCAAAGCTAGAGCGTATGTAAATATAAATAAAAGTGAACACTGAAGTCAACATTCAGAGGCGACAGGTTGTTACATGCTAGAAACATGAAACAGCATGACACCTCTGAGTGTTGACTTAATGTTCACTTATATATATATATATATATATATATATATATATATATATATATATATATATATATATATTTCATTTATTAAATTCAAACGACAAGTTCAGTCAGTTTATTTTCTTAGGCTATTTTTCCTATTTGATGAGATGTTGATTATCAGGATCGAAATTTTGGATAAATTCTTCGAAATTCGTGTTTAATCTACTAGGCTATTCCCACTGGTAAGTGGATTAAATCATTGATTCGTGAATTTGGTGAAATAGTAATTATGAGTTCAATCCGTGGGTTGGGCAGTGGAAACGGGCGTTCCATAAATGAGCAGCACCTCCAATTCAAGTTATATTCGAATCAATAATGGGAGTCGTTCGTTTATGCTAAAATACAGAATTCACTGGAAAACCAGCAAAAACTAAATTAATGTTGACAGATCGACATAGAAATATATACTAAAAAAACTCCTAAATTTGACTCCTAAATTTGACAAAATGACGCAACATGATTTTTATTTCCCATTTTTTAAATATTTTTTTCATCATGCCGAGGATTTTTCAGCACCCCTTCTCTCTCCCCCTCTCTCTCTCTCTCTCTCTCTCACACACACACATACACACATACAGCGCTTTTTGTGGCGTTAATATTTCGTTTACTACTAATGGTCAAAGGAGCAGGCGACAAGCAGGCGGGAGCTGTATTTGCTGATATACTTTTCACTGATAAGAGGGGAAAAGCGCCATCTGGTGTCCATTTTTTTGGTCGCCTATACGGATTGTCGTCAGTGCGGATGGAATAAAGAAGACTTATTCTTTTTTTAAATCTAAACTGGGAGAAAATGTGTGTGGGTAGAGGACGGGGCGGACGTTCATCTGACGTTCGTCGCTGATCTGTTGAATACGGAAGCACATACCAACATTGCACTTACGCTGACCATTGTATAAACACACACTCTCTCTGTCTCTCGCTATATATATATATATGTATATTTATTCTCTTTCTTTCAGATTGACTCTGTGAGTAGTTTCTTTCTCTTTATCTTTAAACAAGTAGAGACTAAAATATACAGTAAAGCGCCAAGTACGTTGCTGATTCACCATCTGGAAAATTGCGATGTTTTCGGTCGCTATTTTTGGTATCAATCAACCAACCGTTACCGAGCCGAGTTTGTCATTCAGAAACTATGATTATCTTATCAATGAGAATATCTTATACACAACTATCAGAAATATGCTCTCGTTCGCCGATTGAGCACTATGGAGAAAAGGGAATTTTTAACGGCTGCTACTGCTTTAATGCATCGCTCTTCGTAAGAATTGAGCGCTATGGCGTTTATATAGCACGCATATAATGCGTTAAAAGTTTCCCTTTTCTCCGCCGTGCGCCAATGCGGTAAGAGTGAATGACTGATGTAAAATCGGTCGAGTTTCTACTTCGGCTTGAAGCAATCGGATGTCTAACCAGACTGATGAGCTGTGATACAGTGAACAATCTGTCAGTAGATTATATATATATATATATATATATATATATATATATATATATATATTTTATAAACAACAGCCACCTGCGCTAATGCAAAGCTCTTCAGTAAAATGAATAGAGCCCTCTCACTGATTGGCATTTGTTTACATTCGAAAAAACAATACGCTAGATTTAGCTACTTCATTTTGCCGAATGAAGATTACTCAGTGGTAGAAACTCTGACTGACGCCAGATGAGCTGCGATATATATATATATATATATATATATATATATATATATATACAGAGAGAGAGAGAGAGATTGTCGTCGTCATCCCGATTGTTTTAAGGTGTGCTATATTTATGGGATAAAGTGCTCAATATCAGAGACAGAGCTTATGTTTTCATGCTAGACGCAATCGGCCTGACCGATTGAGCCACAGAGAATCGTTCGCTTAGCAAGGTCGATTGTAGTTTAAAAGCAGTAAAATCGACTTTGCTAACCGAAACGCTCCTCTGTGGCTCAAATCAGTTAAGGCACGTCAAGCTATATGACGGTTCCGTATAGGACACAGGTTCGATTCCTGTCGGAGGACGAACATTTTCTGTGAAGATTTCTGCGACATTCTGGCCGATAAATGTTGTTTATTATAAACAGAGCATTTACTTAAATATTTGTATCTATAAAAAGAATGTTTTTAAATAACTGTCGGACTTTTCTGCTGTCCATTTCATAATACACACACACGAATATATATATATATATATATATATATATAGAGTAATTAGTAGGATGATTTGATAATTATATTTAATTAATTCATCGAGTCTGATAGAAACCTCAACGGAATGCAGAAAGCACTGGGCGGCCGTTTCGTTCTATATTTGGGACTCATCAGCAGTGTGCATCCACTACCGAGAATTGAAACCCTGACAGTTAGGGTTGTCAAGCAAACATCATACCAACTGTTTCAAATGGGCCTTTGGTGACGAAGAGTTTCCAAATCAGACAAATCAATGAATCTCTTCAATTCTCGGTAGTGGATACGCACTGCTGATGAGTCCCAAATACAGGACGAAACGGCCGTCCAGTGCTTTCTGGATTCTGTTGAGGTTTCTATCAGACTCGATGAATTAATTAATATATATATATATATATATATATATATATATATATATATATATATCAGTTGACTTATAGTAGCAGGGAGAGAAGCAGATTTGTTAGTTGATAAAAACTAGACTGAATTGCTGGCCGTTGCCCCAGTGGGGTGTTTTCGAATTAAACTGACCGAAATCCGGATGTAGGTATCGTGTTTATATTCTGTGAATATAAATATTTTTAGCATGACCAGAGAGTCTTTTTGCCTTCCGTTCTCCTGTAAATGGAAAAGCTCTGTTTATTTTTTATATATAATTTTTTTATACATATCCCTTTTGAATGTGTCGATGTGAAAGTTCTTCCCGGATATGTCATTATCGGTTTACCTAACTCAGATTCTCAGATATTTGAAATAGCTTTGGAAACTTATTGTCACATATCATATTTTGTGCTTTCTGAATGAGCAAACCCCAATTCTAAATTTCAGATCTGAAATTCGTACCACGCTTCAGTAGCTCTCTCTCTCCCTCTCTCTCTTTCTTTCTTTTGTCACTCTCTCTATCAACACACACACACATATATATATATATATATATATATATATATATATATATATATATATATATATATATCAGTTGTAACAACGTTCTTATTCTGAAAATGAATCGATTTGTCAAGAAGGAGGCTTCGGATTGGAGGGATCGATCCCAGCGTGAGGCACATTTGGAAAGTGCCTGGAAACCACACCACGGATTGACCCAAGCCTTGCAACCCTTAGAGGTCGTCGATATCTGTGCTAGCAAGAAGTTACAAGTCATCGTGGCTGAGTGCTTAAGCGTGATGGCCTTGTTCAAATTGTTGATCACGCAAGAAAACACGCTGTCTCCCAGAAACTGTAACTAATGTCTGTTCATCATAGTTGCAGTTAATACCACAGGTGAGTTCTGTGGGTGTTGAATAAACAGAAATGCGCCGGAGAAAACGCCTACAATAGGGATTGGCTAACCACCTTAGTAAACGGGTATTCTCGAATACGACTGACCAGCTATATATATATATATATATATATATATAGAGAGAGAGAGAGAGAGAGAGAGAGAATGCTTCCACTTGCCTGAGGACACCTGACGGTCGAAACCCGGGTTGCGAGGTTGGTTAGTATTTTAGCCTTTTCTTGAATATATATATATATATATATATATATATATATATATATACTTAAAAGGTTAAAGTTGCATCAGACGAGGAAACAGTAGTATTAAAATGTGGTCAATGCACGTATAAAAAAAGCAAGAGTGAAAATATGTAGAGCGTTTAACTTTACAAATCAGGAGGTCAGTTGAAAACCGCTACCGTGGTTTCAACCTTACTGTATCCTTCTGTGATTTTGGCCCAAATAAAACGTATATAATGTACGGAATGTACTTTTAAATATGTCGGTCATATATATATATATATATATATATATATATATAAGTGAACATCGATGAAACAGACTGTCGCCTCTAAGTGTTGACTTCAATGTTCACTTCTATATTTATACGCGCTCGATCTCTGATATTGAGCACTTTATCCCATAAATATAGTATATCTTAAAACTATATTTCTTCATATATAAATATGTATGTATGAAAAAGAAAGAGAGTGTAATAAGTTAAAACCAAGTGTTCTCAGGTTCACCCTGATGATCCCATGTAGTGAAACCTAGGTAGGTATTATCTGGCTCATTAAGATTTATATATATATATATATATATATATATATATGTGTGTGTGTGTGTGTGTGTGTGCGTGCAAATATATATAAAAATAGGAAAGAACACATTAGGTAAATAATCCGAAGTTCTTTCGTATTTTTGCTTTTAGTTGAAAAAAACAGTGCTCAATACAAAAGTAAAGCCTAAATTATAATTATTTCATAAAAATAGGATTCCTTCGCTACACAAGAATTCTCATGTTTTTCAAAACAAGAGTCAAAAGCTGAAAGGATGAATTGATGATGAAACAGAGCTTTTGGGCTCTTGTTTTTGAAACATGAGAGCTCTTATATAGCGAAAGAATCATATTTATAAAAAAATAATTTTAATTATATATATATATATATATATATATATATATATATATATATATATATATATATATATATATATATATATATATATACCTACTTATAGATACACATACCCTCAGGTTTGTACATATATTAGAGCCTCTTTTTTGCATATTTGTACATAGATGTACCTCATCTTTATTGTTTGGGATCTACACACACACACACACACACACACACACACACACACACACACACACACGTATATATATATATATATATATATATATATATATATATATATATATATATATACATATATATAATAAGAAATAACAATATCGTAATATTAAAACTTGTAAGCAACAGGATTACTACTGAAGATAAGGTATTGTAGTTACAAATAATTACAATTGGCCTTGCTATTAAGTTGGATAATAAATAATTTCCCTTTTCTTAAATCAAAATGGAAATTATTTATAACTCAGTCTAGCATTTGTAAAATCTATATATAAAATTCTATGGATTCTCTTAGTCTGTCCGTACGTCGGTCCATCATAACTTCTAAAATAGACATAAATTGACCGATCGAACACAAATTTTGGGGATAAGTACAAACAGATAAAGGGTTACAAATTACACTTGGTTTTACAAGGGTTCGTAGCTTAGTACAATAAATTTTCATTAAACTTTTTGGAAAAATTAAAAAATTTATTATTTAACATACAAAATAGTCCTACGATTTTAAAACGATTTAATGATTAAAATAACAAATATTTATTTAATATGCATTATAGATTTTGCATATCTTTAAGTTTTTTCTGTATACAAAAATCCAATTTTCAGTTTCGCCATGAGTTTGCGAAAACTATAAACAAATCACAAGGCCAAACACTTCAAAACTTTCTTTAGCTCCAGAAAAAAAATGGCCAGTTGTATTTTGTATACTCAAGAGTAAGAAATCCTAAAATATTATTCTTCGCTGTTAAAAAGGAAAAAAAGAATTTTTCTGAAAAATATTCTTTACCATGATGTTGTAGTGGAAAGGCCAATTCATTGTCACAGATAGGTTCAGAAAAAACATTTTGCATTAAACCTGTCTATGTAACTTTTACATCTGAAGTTTTCTCCATCCACATATTCATTCAGAGGTTGAATATAAGACAACTTTATTCATCTCTAACTTCTTTTTGTCTCTATTTTAACTTTTATATGACTAAAGCAAAGTTACATACAACTTTTCCTAGTTGACTAACAGATTTTCTGTTGTTTTTGCTAATTTTAATAGCATATCTTTTTGTCGCATTTTTCTATATTTCCATGTGGGAATATTTTTTTTCCTCATGTTTAGTTTGTTTTGTTTTGTTTTACGGCATATCAACCTCAATGCAGACCAAGTTTTTATTTCTGGTAATATTTTGTTTTAAATTAAAGAAATTATTAAACTGTGAAGTAGGTTTTTTGTCAACGTATTTTCCAAATAAATCAGCTTCTTCAATTTTTATCGTTGGGTTTGCGAATTTGAATGAAACGTACAGTTTGTAAATCTCGACAAAAAATGTTAGTGATAACTTCAAAAATTCTAAATACTGTGAAGATTTTAAGACATGTCTGCATGTTGCCAAACAATTCTAGTCTAAAGAAATTTACAAACGTGGCATCCAAAGATTTCCAGGAAGATTCCAGGAAGCAATGGGGGTTATATAGATGATTAAATATTTCTATAATCATTACTATCTTTATTTGTACTAGTAGTATATTTATTTGTTTTTTTTAACGTTATATCAACTCCTTATGGGTCATTTAATGTCAAAATTTAATTTTCTTGTGAGCTTTGAAGTAATAAAAATATATATGTTATTCTGCTTTCACAGTTGAATACATGGTAGATGATACTCAGCTTGTGCATATACATGTTTATGTGGACATAATTACTAGAGGTGGTGATAAATGTGTTTTATGTTTAAGTTATGTTGAAATTATATTTTGGAATATAGTTTGATTTCTTTAAGAAATACATACATTATATGGATTAATGTAATAAAAAAGTTTTTTCATGTTGCTTTTTTTGGTTTTGTTCAGCGGCATATCAACTTCTAGGGGCTATTTAATGCCGAAATCTAAATATTTTGAAGAGAATTTTGTGGATTCAACTAAATATATTTTGAATATAACTACATGTCTTGAACTACAGATAAAATGTATTGTTGGTCAATTTGCTATAAAAATAATGCTGGTTATTTTTCTGTAAATAGGTATTGTTGGTTATTTTAATATAAATAGGTAATGTTTTTTTGTTTTTTTTTTAATAATTTCATAGTGCTTTATTTTTGTTTGGGGATGCACTATTTGCCCATAGCTGGGACCCTCATAGGTGCTACCACCCTGGGTAAGAGTGGACCTGGGAACAACAATTAAGGTTTCACGTTCCTCAAAATGTTCAATGTCGCGATCAGAGGCTTCGGCCCCAGTAGTAGTAGAAGGCATGAATTTATCTCACGAGATAATGATAGCGACCTTTTTGGTAAAACATTGTTCTTTTACAAGCAGTATTTGGAGTGGCTTAACAGACCAATCCTTGCATGACAATCCCTTCCGCAGGTGTGGCAGATGAAGCTGATTGGACGTTTGCTGAAAGACACGAGACCAAATACCCTTGATTATTTATGACCCAGCCTAACATTTGTAAAATATATTAAACGCACGAACAAAAATACATAATAAAATCCTATCTGTACGCTGCCTTCAGGAGTAGTTGTGTATTCGGTGGTTGAGGTAACAAATTCCTCAGAAAACTGAATACATGTCGAAGTGTCGACATTAACAGCTGTAATGTGATTTACCTCCCGAATGATGGCTACTTTAATGTGAAAAACAGTTTGTAAATATTTATCTGTTGAAGTTGGGGCCCCTCGGCATTGGTAATGGTTGGCACATGAGTCTAACCCTCATTGCTATTGAGAAGTGACGTCGATCCCCATTGGGGTTCCAAACTTCTGAGTTTTATCCAAAACTAAATTGAAGTATGTAAATAACTTGAATCTAATTGTGAAATTCCAGAATAGTGTATATTGCAGGAACATCTTTAGAAACAAACAAGAACTGAAAGAGGCTGAGATAAAAGCCCGGAAGAACATCACAAATGAAGAATACAACAGTTTGGTGATGCCAATGGGTCACAGAATTGATGCAGTTATTGTAAGTAAGATTTATGCAACCAAATATTAAATGTTATTTACTTTCAGACTAGCTGTTCCTTTACTTACGTAAAAATGGGGAGATCTGATACAAATAGTGGTTTTTCCTAAGGTGTTTAAAACATTTGAATATAAATATCAGGAAATAAAAGCTGAATTTATGAACTCTTGTCTCATATTCATCTTTTAATATTAAACCCAAATGTCTTTAGTGAACAACAAAAACAAAAAGAATCCCCGTTGCTATTTGCATACTTTTGGAGGTGACATAATGCTTTAAATTGATTATATTAATTTGACCTCACTTAATAAAGAACATTTGTTCTTGTGAAGTATCGAATGTAATCTTTAATTCAAACATGGCCGTGTCTTCCAGTTTGGGAAATTAAACTGTCTCCTCTAATTCACTATGGAATTTAAAGAAAGAAAGAAAGAAAAAAGAACGAAAGAAAAAAGAAAGAAAAAAGAAAAAACTAAAACAAAGAAAAAAGAAAGAGAAATTAAAAAGAAAGAAAGAAGGAATTAAAGAAAGAATGAGAAAGAAAGAAATTAAAATGAAAGTAAAAAGAAAGAAGGAGAGAAAAAGTAAGAAAAAGTAATTAAAAGGAAATAAAAAAGAAAAAAAGAAAGAAATAGAAAGAAAGAAAGAAAAAATGAATGAATGAAAAAGAAAGAATTAAAACAAAAAAACAAATGAAATAAAAAGAAAGACAAAGAAAGAAAAAAAAGAAAAAAAGTACAATTCTGAAATTTTA
Organism: Acanthosepion pharaonis; assembly: GCA_903632075.3. Lineage (NCBI taxonomy): Eukaryota > Metazoa > Mollusca > Cephalopoda > Sepiida > Sepiidae > Acanthosepion > Acanthosepion pharaonis. Next base: position 603,676 of record CAHIKZ030005356.1, on the reverse strand, counting down.
AAAACCGTTGTTAATTTTTTACCAGTGGGTATCGGGTGAAATTCAATGATAAACACGACAGCCTCTTTTTTTTCTCTCTCTTTTCTTTCGGGTCTTTTATTCATTGCTATTAACTGGTGGTCCGGACAACAAATGTCATTGTTCGAGCCAATCTTACCTTGGGTGTTTCTTAATCCCTGGAACATATATAAGATTAACAAAGGCGTTTATACACACACATATATATATGTGTGTGTGTGTGTGTGTTAGAGAGAGAGAGCAGTGGGGTGGGAGAGATAATTGGTAACGTCATGTCGGTGGAGACTCTTTGTTCTCAAATAATCCTCAATGTATATTTTGTTTCTCAGTAAGTTAAGCAATGTACATAACATTCATGGGAAAAAAAAAAGAAAATCGGCTGACTGTTCGCTGAAACAACGTGAAATCTTGTGTCTGATGTGTCATTAGTTTTGATTGATTAATTTGTTTTTTACGGCTTTTTTGCAGGTTATTTAAAGCCAGAAAAGATTTCAAGAAGTTTTGCGAGATAATAATCATTTACTGATACAATCCTATTATTTAACCCATATGGGGGGATAAGAGATGGATTCCTACCTTTCCCAAAGATATTTGCGTGTAAGTGACTAGAACGAATACGATTAGAATTGAAACTTTGCTTTCCGATCTCCAATTCCGAGCTGTTATCAATTAAGCCACCCGCACATACAAGCTTACAGAACCTGGTATTCCCAAGTGGTCACCCTTCTAGGCACTGACCAGGCTCGACGTTGCTTTACTTCGATGATCTTACAAGAACCGATGTTTCAACGTGATATGTCTGTAAGCTTGCAGGTCATTAGAAAATGGACCATGTTTATATACCTTATACATCATTTTTTGGTATCAAATGACAATTGGAAAAAAATCTTACATTTGCCGACGCGTTTCGTCTTCCGACTTTTTCAAGGCAAAAATTGAAATCGAATTGTTTTTGTTGTTATAGTTACATTAAAATTCAAAATTAAAAAGATAGACGCTTGTGTCTAAGCCTTTTTTCTGGTTAATGTAAATTACCTTTATAGTAAGGGATTATTATTATTTATTATTTTTAATGTAACTATTACAACAAAAACATTTCGATTTCATTTTTGCCTTGAAAAAGTCGGAAGACGAAACGCGTCGGCAAAATGTATGATTTTTTTCCAATTGTCATTTGATACCTATCTGTCTTGTCCACAGAATTCATCTAGGAATTTAACTACATATTTTTTTCCTATTTTTCTAATTTTAATATAGTTTTATTTTGTTATAAATTGTTTGAGGAGCACGTTGGTGTAATGGATAGCGGCTCGGATTGAGGAATCGGAGAGCCGGGTTCGAATTCTAGTCTAAAGGTATGAATCCTATTCTTCTCCACGTAGCTACGGGTAAATAGCAGGAAAGGCCAGGTTCTATAGCCTTGGATGGCAACTGATCTACAGCGGAAAGGAATGGCAACCTACTGCAAAAATATGCCTCGTCAGTCATGTACAGAAAGATACATGATCGCCTAAGCGTGTATCACACATAACTGACTGAATTTGTTTGTGCTGTTAACTTTCTGATCCCTCAAATTATCGCTCTTTTTTTGCCAATGTATGAGAAGCTCTTATCAATTCTGAATTTGCTTATCATCTTACTTCATATGGCTTTTTTTAAAATATATAATATGGCTTTTGTTTTTCTAAGTTAATGGCTATCATTGAATTTGTCCGATTATAGATAAGAACAGCGAGATTCGAGATATGGTTTTAGACATACATACCGGATGTAATAGTAAAATTTTCCAAGTTGTGCATTGGCAAAATTGTCCAATTGTTAGATTAAGTTTTGAAAGGTCTTATCTTCGAAATGATTAAAGATATCTTACTGGAATACTCCGAGGTTTTTCATAACACTACTGGGCTCTACTTTGAGCAATAAGAATCTATTTAACTCTAAGATGAAAGGATGATCCCTCCTGCTGTTGTGATCTTTTGATCCAGTTTTTCTCTGTACCGTTCCCTCTTTTTTTTAAATTATTCACCATAAACTTGGGGGTTCTTGAATAGACTTTGAAGATGGAAGCAAGAGTATGAATATTGGTACTATTACTGAAGGCCTGTATGATCTTTTTCCTGTCACCATTGCTCAGTTGGGAAGACAGTGGGTTTTACACAAAATGATTTTAATCTGTTCTCTTTTTGGCTGAATATCTCAAAGGGGTTTTCAGCAACTTTTACAACAAATGGTGTCAACATGGTTAAACGTCTTATCTGAAAACTGAAAACTTGTAAAAATGAAAATAAATTAGTTTATTGATTTTGTAGATATTAAACATTTTGTGGGATGGACAATTGTGCCATGCTATTACACGATTTGGACAATTTTGCTGTTACACCCGGTTTACATCATATATATATATATATATATATATCAGGAGGTCAGTTGAATTCGCTACCTTGGTTTCAACCTTACGGCATATTCAGGTGATTTTTATCAAATGACTTCTTAACGGTTTTTAAATTTTTAAAAGACTAAGGAACGCTACATTATTATTTTTAAAGATAAATAAACAAACGCACGACGTTGGATGTAACAGAAAGAAGAAGAAGAAGAAGAAGAAGAAGAAGAAGAAGAAGAAGAAGAAGAAGAAGAAGAAGAAGGAGGAGGAGGAGGAGGTTGAGAAGAAGAAGAAGAAGAAGAAGAAGAAGAAGAAGAAGAAGAAGGAGGAGGAGGAGGTTGAGAAGAAGAAGAAGAAGAAGAAGAAGAAGAAGGAGGTTGAGAAGAAGAAGAAGAAGGAGGAAGAGGTTAAGAAGAAGAAGAAGAAGAAGAAGAAGAAGAAGAAGAAGAAGAAGAAAGTGTATCGTAAATGTATTAGCAGCGGGATTGTTTTTTTATCCAGCCTTATATGCACTTTTCTGATATATAATCAAGGACTAAGACTTTGGATTTCTGGTTTTAAAAGTTCTTTGAATCTGGAAATGGCATAATTGCTAAGTTTATTTGTTGGCGGAGGCTGCAGATTTTATGATTGTTGTAAGACTTTGCCTTGAAAAAAAATGTCCACCTTACAAACGGATCCCTATTGTTTTTTTTCTTTTAAATTCCACATGTGGAATATCTATCTATCTATCTATCTATCTATCTCTCTCTCTCTCTCTCTCTCTATATATATATATATATATATATATATATATATATATATATATATATATATAGAGCATTTACTTAAATATTTGTATCTATAAAAAGAACGTATAAACAAAAAATGCCTTAACATACATACATACATATATATATATATATATATATATATATATATATATATATCCGCATGCATAAAAATGTGGCTCGTAGCTCCCTCTTGTCCGCGAGGGGTATGTTCCAACACCCATTATACACTTTGGCCTGGACTGAAGACGAAACAATATTTGTCTTCAACACCTGTACTTATGATAATTCTTAAATTTATAAATTGTAACCTGTAAGAAATTAACAGTTGATAAGAAAAGCGTAGTTTCATTATTCATGATGATTCATTGTTTTTCTGAACTATTATGTGATATTAATTTTACAACCAGTAAAACTCTCTCGTAATCCAGAGGAAGAAGATTGTCCATAAATTTGATTTTACAAATGACGCCATACTTAAAAGAAAAAAAAACATAGTTCTTTAGATTGAAAATACTTCGAGGGAGTCCTAATAAAATTTTTACAAACTATAAAAACACGTCAAAAACATTATATTACATTACCCTATAGGTGTTTCTTAAACTTTTTTTTACTTCAGGACGCACCGGTAGAATAACTAAAACTCTGGGACACACTTAAACGTTTAATAAGGAAAAATTAGTCATGAAATTTAAAAATAATAAAGTCTCCTGAAATAAGAATTTATTTTAAAAATATTACATTGTATATTTCTGTATGCTTGTGTGTTAACTTGTAGTTAATGTGCATTGGCAATTTTTTGAAGGTTAGGACATATACGTGATAAACATACTCTCATTTCTTCAGCAATAAATGTAATATTTGATCTATTATTGAAAGTTTTAGGAATTTACAATCCAGTTTAAAATGTCAAATGACAAAGACTTGCTTTAGACATGGAAGTCATGTAGCGTTTTAAAAATAAAGATTTTTATAAATATAAAAATAATTCCTAAATTACATTTCTGTTAACTTCGGATGTACCTGGTTACCTTTCAAGTCGGTTAAGTGCGCCTGGGCTCACCGATTGAGAATTACTGGTTTAAGGCATTAGATTTGAGGCTCGTAACTATTTAAGACCATATGGATTACAGTTGGACTTATAAATCTAATACAAAACTGACCTCCTTACTGTTTCCAAGTTAAATAAACTAACTTTTTATCTTATTTAACTATAAAAGTAGACATCAAGCCAGAAACTGAAAGATATCATTTTTCCATCAGGATTTGTTTAAGGTCACCAGAAAATGAAGCGTTAAAAATATCATGTTGAAATACATTTGTAATAAACACAATCGCTACCAAGGGACTATAAACATCAACATCTATTATTATCATTATTTTATTAATTGTTCACATAATACAAGGCCCAAGAGACACTCAAGGGAGGCAGATAATGACCAATTTAAATCTCTTGAAGAGGGCATAAAAGAAACGATTATCCACTCCTCCATAAAGATAAGTGAAATTAACATCCAATTTAAAATATCAAATGACAAAGATTTGACTTAGAAGTTATGTGCTCGATGTTTCTAGGTTTTTTAAAAATAAAGATTTTTTTAAATATAAAAATATAATTCCTAAATTACTTTTCTGTTAACTTCAGATGCAACTGACTACCTTTCAGAACGGCTTAGTGCGTTAGTGCGCCCGGACACACAGGTTGAAAAATTCTGTTCTATAATATATATATATATATATATATATATATATATATATATATATATATATATATATATATATTGCAATTTTAGATCTTGATGGATGATCTACTCTTTCCACTGTGCGAGTTTGGGGTGTTTGTCAAATTGTACTTGTCCGGTGGAATATAAAGTAATCAAATCATCTTATTACCGCAAGTTGTGTGCAAACATATGAAACGTAAAGTAGGTGGCTAGCCATTGCCATACTTGATTGTTGAAACAATATTCAAACACTCTGTCATGTTTATGGCATAGAACACTTTTATGACGGAAGGTTAATTTAGGCAGACTCTATTTAGAGCTGCCTACTCAAACCTTGAAATCTCATATATATATATATATATATATATATATATATATATATATATATATATATATATATATATATATATAGTGAATATTGAAGTCAACCCTCAGAGGCGACAGGCTATTTCATGCTAGACGCAATCGTCAGACCGCTATAGAAAACTATATTTCTTTTACACACACACACACACATATATATATATATATATATATATATATGTTATGGTGAAACACGCCTATTCTATAGTTAATAGATTCTCTCACCTAATATAAGTAGGAGTTGTAATAGAAACGTCAGTCAGTGAGTAGATGTCGGACGACAGTTAGTCGAATACGAAAGTATCAGCGACCACAACTAGATTACTCTGCGTAATACTTATATCAAGTTCCTAACGTTTTGTACGTCGAACGCATTTCAGGACCGACTTAGTACAAATACAAGCCTGCACTGCGAAATAACTCCAAAACACACACACACACACACATATATATATATATCGATTATACTGTATATATATATATATATATATATATATATATATGTATGTATATATAGATTATATAGATATATATATATATATATATATATATCGATTATACTGTATATATATATATATCGATTATACTGCATATATATATATCGATTATACTGTATATATATATATATATATATATATATATATATATATATACTCGTACGCGATTCGTCGAATTCCACGTATGAGGGTCATGCAGATCAGTTCCTGACAGCCCGACAACAGCACATGAGATTTGATTAAGTAAGGTTGATAAAAAAAACCTTTCTCTGTATTCCTTTTTATAATTGAGAAAGTAATGATAAACCTTTAAATTGAAATTTATACCATCTGAAAATATAAACGAAATGTTAATAATCAATAATCAATACTTCGTAATTTTATTAATCAATACTCAATACTACGAAATATTAATAATAATAACCAATACTTCGTAATGTTAAAATTCAATAATCAATACTTCGAATATTAATATTCAATGAATCGAAACGTTAACAATAATCAATACCTCGACATGTTAATAATCTATAATCAATAATCTATATTTCGAAATGATAATAATGAAGAATCAATACTTCGAAATGTGAAAAATAATCATCAATACTTCGAAATGTTAATAATCAATAATCAATACTACGAAATATTAATAATAATCTTCAATACTTCGTAATGTTAATAATCGATAATCAATACTTCGAAACATTAATAATCAATAATCAATGATTCGATATGTTGATAATAGTCATCAATACTCCGAAATGTTAATAATCAATACTTCGAAATGTTAATAATAATAATAATAATAATACTCAATACTTGGTAATACAGGAGAATATTGCAGAAAGGTTTGCTTGCTCTAACTGAAAAGTTCTTTTCTAAAGGAGAAAATTAGGACTTAATATTTTGAGGTTTTGGGATTGGTCCACTATTTTCCACTGATGTAGACGCGGGCGCCTACTGCAGAGTAAATTGATTTCCCAGATAATGTGCACCATATTTGTGGACACAAGAAAGACTAGGTTAAAAGATTTCAGGAGATAGGTGATCACAGCTCTCCACAAGTTCCTGACTCTAATTCTATGTAATTATTGCCTCTCATCATATATATATATATATATATATATATATATATATATATATATATATAGAGAGAGAGAGAGAGAGAGAGAGAGAGATAGATAGATTTATTTATTCGAATATTGTTACATAGATATTTTATAAAAATCACTACAAAAATAGCCATTTTGTTTCAGCACTTCTAGTGTCGTTATCAAGTGATGGTGTGTAATGTAGAATAAAATAATAAAAAATAACCTTTATTCTACATTCAACACCATCACTTGATAAGACACCAGAAGTGTTGAAACAAAGTGGCTATTTTTGTAGTGATTTTATAACATATTTGTGTTATAATTTTCGAATAAATAATTATATTTGCTCTACTCAGTATTGAGCACTCTTTTAAGAATAGTATTTTTTGGTTATAGGAATTTATTCCGTATACACTTGGATAGATAGATGTATATATATATATATGGTGGAGCTTCCCGTTGTATTCGATGTATGAGGGTCAAGCAGCCCATATTATTTGATTATAGTGGCAAAAGCTTTGTACAGAACCACACTTTTTGAAGAGCCGAATACAGAGACCTGGTGCACTACGTCCCCGAAAGGTTCTTTGCAGGTTTTGAATTCAGAGTTGTCCTTCTCCTAGAGCAGTTGCCATCCAAGGCTATAGAGCCCAGTCTCTCCTGCTATTTACCCATAATTCGACGTGTTTCTCTCTCTGGCTTCCTGACGCTAGAATTAAAGAAAGACAAAACTGTACGTTAGGATAAATGTGTTGGAATCTCTGCTAATAGGAGGGCGCCATAAACCAAATTGAATTAAATTATCTTATCACCTCCACTGTCCAAAACCCAAGAAGGTGTCTGCCCACCTCTTTGTTTATTCTATAATTATATACAGGGTGCAATTGGGTAAGGTTTGGCAATTTTTATTATGAATTTCGCGCATGCGCGTTGTTTGTTTTTTGATTTTGTCGATTGCACAATATATTAGGATCAGTTGGACACCATCTGTAAGAAAAGAAGCACCATGACAGAATTCACTCCGCCAGAAATTTGGAAACGGCATGCTATAGTGCTTACCATTCGCGCCGGAAAATTCAGAAAGTTTGGGCGTCAATCTGGGAGCAATGCAGTGGATTCGGAAAGAGTTGGATGAGTCTAATGGGGATTACGAAGATACGGCAGCTTGGAAAATTCACTTTGATCGTTCTGATAAGAAAAGAGGGCCTAAGACTCAACACGCAAAGCTACATCAAGTGCTGCCCTGCGTCAAGAGGGTGGTTGCTCGAAGACCCTATGCTTGTCAACAGCACTCTGTACCATGCATATACGAGCAGGAAAATCCAATCATAGCTGATAGACTATCACTGCAACCACATTACTTCGTACATCTGGCCACCTAACTCCCCAGACCTGCAACTCCCTTGATTATTATTTGTGGGGTGCAGTTGAGTGAGAGACCAACAAAACTTCTTATAATATCAAAGATGAACTGAAAGAAAATATAATGGCAGCATTTAGCAACTTAAATAAGGGGACACTCCAGAAGAGTTGCAGGAGATTCCGAAGTCGTCTGGAAGCCGTTGTTGAAGACAATGCTGATTTTATTGAATAAATTTACTCTTTAGCATTTCAAGATATTTTTGTACAATTTTGTTAAAAATGTCAGGTTAAAATGAGATGTCAGTGTTATTTTCATATTTGCGTCATTTACACGATAATTTATTCATCGCAACCTGCATATCTTTAAAAAAGAGGTCAATATTATTTTCATTTTGGCGGGATGCTGGCGACAATTTATCCATTGCACCCTGCATATCGTAAAATGAGATGTCAGTGTTATTTTCATTTTTGCATCATTTAGACGACAATTTATCCATCGCAGCCTGTACATATATGTTTATACATGCCGTTTGGTGTCTGTTGGATATTAAATCAATCCATTGAAATTATAGCGTGTTTTTTTTTTATGTATATACTTGTATAAATCTGTACATACATAAACACCCACCCTGCCTCTTGCCTCTTTATCACCCCTGTTTGTCATCATGATTTTTTTTAAAAAAAATGTCACGTCTCTTCTGGGCGTAGGCAATTAGTATTCGGAATAAGTTCTTTTTCCTTTATTATCTATGACTTGCTTAATAAAATATAATAGATTTTCAAAAGTCATTCAGTTCATTTCTATCTTGGGTTAGGGAGTTGTCAAACGGCTTACCTAATCGCATTCTTTAGCTGAACGTAAGATCCGAATGACAAACGCAATTCGAATGCAATAATTAAAAAAGAGATTCGCAATAATAACGGCAGCCATTTTTGAATTACATCATAAGACATTTAACAAAAAGCAAAAATGGCGGACAAGAGAAAGAAAAGAAATTCAAATAAAAAATTGTTTTACTATTTATATCTTAATTTTTTTATTGCCATGTCCCTTCGAGACGTGGGTAATCATGATCCGCCATAGATTTTAGATTTTTCTTTATTGGTTGAGAAATGAAATAACTTAAATCGGTAAAGTTGTTTTTTTTTTTTTTTTTTTTAAATCTTGCCTTCTTTACGGTTTTAATTTCAGGATTTTCCTTCTCTTGGACTAATTGCTATTTAAAGATCTCGGGAGAATCCTTCCTGGAGTTCGGAGAATAATAGGAAATGAGTCGAAGGATGTAATTTTGAAGGTGGTGGGGGGAACTTGTAATTTGTAGTTTTAATTTGACATAATTTTTTTTGTGATTCCATTTTCTTTTCTGACCTACCTCTTATTTTATAAATGAGCTTGACGACATGCATGACGTTCACATGAGAGTTTAGAACGAGGCTATTTAAGAACATTTTTCAAATTCTTAGCTGAATATTTTTTAGCTTCTTACGGCGTTTGAAATCTAACCCTAGCGAAAAAAAAATCACATTTAATTGATTAAAAAGTTAATGACTCTACGAATTCTAGTTAAAGCTGTATGTTCAATTAGCACTAATCTCTATAGAAAAAAAGGCATGAATACATCTCTCCCTGTTCTTTGTACTGTAATGAAGAATCATCGAGTATACGAGTATTAATATTATATTTTATTTAAATCTGGACGTTGTCCATTACTGTCGGCCACTGTGTGTGCGTCCCCATCCAAACGTGGATCATACATTCTCGTGTAGTATATCCCAGTATTTCTCTTACCACTCCGGTGTTTACATATCTATATGTCTCACACGGTTCTCTCCCATGCGTGCATTCCAGATGCAGCTGGGCCGATCACATAGGTCTGTGTCTTCGAGGTCAACTGTCAAGTCAAACTTTTGGCGTTGGTGAAGAACACTGAATATTTTGGCAGGATCTGAAGTGAGGCTAATATTATCGTTCTACCATCAGATGTTTTGAACTTTCTCATTAATGACGTGACACGATGGTCAGAAAAAATAAGACACATTAGAGATTCCTCCCTGCTATTCTGGATCACGAGTCCCATAGGCTAAATCGTAGGGTTATTATATCTACTGCAGTCGAAACAGAAGTGGTGTGTCTAGGGCAATACTCTCCATACTGTTTTGAATTCAGAGTTTCCTTCTTCGAGACGGGTTGTCAATCAAGGCTATAAGTCCCAATCTTGCTATTTCCCTATACTCGGAGGTGGGGGAAGAGATGGATCCATACCTTTCGCAAGGATATTTGCACGTAAGGTCCGCGACAAAATCCAGAAATGGATATGCAACGTGATACGTCCTGATCTGGCATCTCGTCTACAGCCATTTTCTCACAGACGTGCTGTGGCCTCCCTCTATCTTTTCTACAAATATTCTCATTGCAACTGCTCTGACGATCTTTTCCCACTGATACTCCGACTACATGAATTTAAGCGTGCTACTAGGTTGGCACCTCGGTCCCACCCTTTTACTGTTGAAACAGTTAAAGGTAACCGCCTCTTCTACTCCAACAGCTTCTTCTCTCGCACTTCCCGACAGTGGAACTCCCGTCCTCTTTCCTGATAGCTATAATCTTCAAATATTCAAATGCAATGTCAATCGACATCCTCTGATGCATTGACCCTGATCCCCGTCCTTATCAATATCCTTTCTTTAAACACCCCTCTTTAATTTGCTCTCACTCTCTGTAACCCCCTGCGTGTTAGTTACACCCCCGCTTTGCTTGGGGTGAATCTTTTAAAAAAAAAAAAAAAAAGTGGATATAACTCGACTGAAATTCGAACTCGTCTGTCCAATTTCTTATTCTGAGCTGCTATCCATGATACCGCCAGGCATCCACTATTATTAGCAAGTAACTTGACCCCATTGCTTGATTATTCTAGACAAAACGAATAGTCAAGTAGGTTGTCTTACGATAGCCTTGATCTAAGGTTGAATCTATATTTACAAGACATTTTAATAAATAAATAAACCTGTTTAAAACTAACAGTAGAAGTCGTCGCAAGATTTGAGTTGAGCTTCAAATGAAACAAGTTTTACTCTTTGACAGTAGCATAAATACACGTAACATTGGCTGTCAGGCGCGGCGATATCTCGCTGACCGACTTTATAAATTAGGAAGGCAAAGCAAACATAACCCACCCTAAATTCATTTTCACTTTTTACTGCACAAGGCTTCTTTGTTTTTCACCTTATTGGTAAAATATACAATGGTTTTGTATGAGAAACGCGAGTAACAATGATGTTCATAATAAAAGTTGTCGTATATCTGAAAAAGAATTCGAGTGTTATTTTCCTTGTTTGTATTCAGTACGTCTCAAGGTTAAATAAGAAAATAAATTTAGATCGTGTTGCGCTATTTGTGCCTGCATTTATTGAAAATTGAAATTCAAAATCATGCCATTCTTTAACTGGAACAAACACCAAACTCTAGGAGCTTTGGGAATTACATAAGTGTACCAGTTATAAAACAATACTTAATATTTATATTTACTTTAGTACTGGGGCACTTCGACATGGCGTAATGGTTAACAAGCTAGACTCGCTAGATCAATTATGGGTTCTCCTCTCGTTCGGCAATGTGCTACACCTACGCTACGCTTAGAAAATCATTGGATACTTCGACGTGATGTAATGGTTAACAAGCTTGTCTCGCTAGAAAAATTACGACTAAGTAGGGAGTAAGATCCTCACTGGGTGCCTCATACTTTCGGCTTTGTGCCTTATCTAAGCTACAGTTAGAAAACTAACAGTTGCGATTAAGTAGTGAATTCGATCCTCACTGGGTGGTCGAGAATTTTGGCCTCGTGCCACATTTAAGCTACGCTTAGTAAATCTCTGTATGTAGTTTAGAACTGTGTTTGAGAAGAGTGTCTTGCGCCAATCCTCGAAGTACGTGAATTTTAACTGCCTTTAAAATCAAGACTCATAATAACAATGATAAGTGTAGCTTAGATGTGACACATGGCCGAAAGTAGGGGACACCCAGTGAGGATCAAACTCACAACTCAGTCGTAATTGTTCTAGCGAGACAAGCTTGTTAACCATTACGCTTCCACGTGGTACCAATGGTGATTTTCCAAGCATAGCTTAGATGCGGCACAAGACCAAAAGTATGGGCCACCTAGTGAGGATCGAACAAGAAGCATAATGATAATCGACAATAATCGGACTATTATTATTATTATTATTTCTCTCTCTCTTTCTCTCGCTATTTAGAAAGAGATATTCATTATTTACATTGTTCGAACTATTGTCCTCATCTTTGCCGCCATATTTCTTACGTTTTGGCCGTTGTACGCTCCGACTTTCTTCAGATGGTTGGAATGTCGATCTTAACCCTTTATTTCGCTCACTGGGGTAGACTGTTCTAGTTCCGTGTGCCATGTTTAATGGATGTCAGTTATCAGTTATCTCCTGTAAATTTCCCTCTGAATGTTCTCCACTGCCTTAACCGGGTATTGAACTCACACGCTTTGGGTCCTGTCACTGGATCTCACCGACGTCTTTATCCACTGTGCCACGTGTCCTTGAAATAAAGGGTTAAGTTCGACATTCCAACCACCTGAAGAAGGCCGGAGCGTACAACGGCCGAAACGTTGTAATAAATATGTCGACAAAGATGAGGGCAATAATGTAAATAATGTACATAATACCTCATCTCAGAAATATAGACAGATACAGAAAGAGATATTGTTTACAATTACCTGTAATTATAAGGAAAGTGGTCTCACTATGAAGACAGGGATCCCTATTTCCATACACACACGCACACTAAAATGTGCGATGGATAAATTGTCGTCTAAAAGACTGACATTTCATTTTAACAGATTTATTTACAAAAAATACACAAAAATATTTTGAAATACTAAAGACTAGCAACATGGCCCGGCGTTGCCCATGACTGATTCAAAAATCGTATGACTCATACAGCAATCTCTATCATTTGACTTAAAATATTTTTGCCCTTCCTTGCCCTTCCTGCGATTTTTTTCTAAGCTCTATACTAAACATTAAATCTGTTACGAAAAAAGAACTAAACAAAATGAACACAAAACGATCAGTTTTAAAAAATGACTCGTAACTGGAAAAACCGAATGAAAAAAGAATTTTAACAACAAATGCTTTTTCACACCCAACCCAGTTCTGCGGAATCAGAATCAACGTTGAGTTTAAGCAAGCTAATGAACCAATTGGAGTAAAGTGCTATGCAGATTTAAATTTTTCCCACTTCTGACGAATGTAGCTATCGATTTTTTGCATGCTAGCATGCTAGTTAACATTCGTGTCAGTCAGCTGGCCAATAGAATCTTCCTGTCTATTCGTGGCAGCCAGCTATAGGCTCTCACTCTGGCCAGTAGAAAATGGCCACAAACTACATGAAAACTGCTGTAGAAGCATGAAAAAATCGATTATTTCCACTATCGATGAGAGTT